>CM055266.1:113643946-113915657 GCA_029237695.1 Conchocele bisecta
TAAGACTGCAGAGATATAAGGTATTTAAAAACTTTAACTCAGATTTCGCAATGACGGACGCACGGACACCATTGTGATCACTATGTCTTGCTTTCTGCAAGCGAGCTCGACAAAAAGCTCTTAAATATCACACAAAATCAATTTTATTTTTATAAATGTTTTTTTCGGTCTGGTAAATTTTTGTCCGGTCTGGTAAAAATTTCAAGTTTACCAGACCGAATGTCCTGTAAAGTTTTGCCGGAGACTGACATAAACAAGGCAATTGATGGCTCGTGTCTCGCCCACAAAGGTCAAGGTCACCTGAATGACACTGAATGGATAGCCATCAATGTGAGGAAAATATTGTTGATGTTTGGTAATGATCCGACTAATGGATCAAGAGATATTCAACATTTGGACGTAAGTGTTGGCGACTACCACCACACCTATGATGTAATGTAACGGCTATACTAGCCTAGGCAAAAACATGCAGCGTTAAATGTGGGATTTAATTTAAAAAGAACTAGTATATTAGTATGGTTATGTAGTAATACGCATACAATGTCGGAACCAGGCATAGTCCAAGGTGCATGATCACGTGGTTACAACAACAACAACGCCGCCCACTCCCGAAGTAAGTATTATTTGATATTTTCCTTAATATGCAACGGATTTTGATGAAATATGGCGCAGCAAACGCGTCTTCATGAGCTGCATTTGGTGGTCTAGGGAGTTTGGCACAGACTTATGTCGTTTTTGCGAAGAATCAATTTCCGTGTCAGAGACACGGAAATCAATTCTTTGCAAAAACGACAGAAGTTTGGGCGAAAATACAGAGACCACCAAATGCAGCTTAACAAGACGTGTTTGATGCGCCATATTTCATCAAAATCCGTTACGTAATAAGGATACTATAAAAGAATACGTACTTTGAATCGGTACTTGTTTTTATTTAATAAAATTGACTATTATAGTGAATTTGCTAAGCAGATGCAATAAATAGAATCTAACATTTGTGTTGATTTAATGTGATATTAATTAAACGTGTTGACTGATTTCATAAGTAACTCGACATAGCCTCATTTCTTATGACATCGGTAGATTTGATTAATAAATATCATGTTAAATAACAACCCATGTAAGATCATCAATACAAAATTGGTCTATAGAGGATGTGGTCACATGTAACTTACGTCACCGAAGCAGTGAGCAGGTTGCGTCTCCTATTACTTGGCCGCAACAGGAAATAACCTGGTTGTCGTTTTGCTTTCTTCTTAATAAATTGAGTAACCTGTAACATATTGTATAAGGTAACAAGCTTTGCATTGGCCTGATAAATAGAGAAAATATCTGTCTATTGTCTTTGGTACAGTGGAACCTCTCTAAAACCAGACAACAAGAAATGTGAGTGTGATCATCGTTTTGATGGGTTTCTTGGTCATTTATCTCAGGTGATAATGCCTGTTCGTGATCGCATAGCACACAGCTACATGTATGGCTCAGAATAATAAAATTCCCGATTTACAGTGAAACCTCGCTAAACCAGACACCCTGGGAGGACCCCAGGTGTCTGGTTTAACGAGGTTTCAATGTATCAAGTTTATCAGACAAGGCTAGGAAATATGTACCGTTTGTAAGCCGAGTCTGATAAATTTGAAATTTGATATTAACCCTTACTACACTGAATTAAATGTTGCCGTCTGCTGGAAATGTTTTATTTTCAATATTTCTCAACAAAAATCTGGTTTTGACAGCACATGAGAATCGTCTCCAGCGGAGACGATTCTCATGTGCTGTCAAAACCAGTTTTTTGTTAAGAATTAAAGCAAAAATGAAAAACAGCAAACGGCAATTTCCGTCAACAGCGTAGGAAGGGTTAAAAGACACTAGCATGGCATTCTATTTATCACACAACGCTTAGGCTACAGTATGAGCAATTGTAATTTTCGTTGAAAAGGATGCGGACTTGTTTCCGTGACGTAATTTGGTGACGTCATGTGATGCTGTTCGACTAATGAAACATCAGTTTTCAATTTGTTGTAACATAGATATTTGTATCAGGTCAATGCCATGATATTACATTATGTTATCAGTTAGTACATATTCGGCCAATACAAAGCTTGTCAACTGATAAATACTGACAATTTCATTGGTCGATCGGAAACATGACATTACCGAATCATCAATGACATCAGAGCAAACAAGTATATGTTCAATAGAAACCATTTTATATTTACACTTACCGTCATTTCGGCTAATTCTCCGCATCGGCTAATGCGCAATTCACGTTTAATTTAGCCTGGCATACGCCATAATAAAATATGTGGATTTCGGAATAAACAAGCTGATTAATTGCTACACTGTGGCACAATTTTATCACATTCCGATAGTTTGATAAAAAAGTTATTCCGATAATAGTCAAAATGTGTAAAATCTTCAGCCCTGCTGATGGAATAGCTGTCTTATTTGCTATGTTGATCCAGTATGCAGTTCGTCATTATCAAAGTCTGACAAGGGATTAAAGAGATATTGTGAAAAAACAATAACTTTAACGCATTTCTGTTGCAAAACCAGTGAACAATTACAAAGAAATAAATGACCTTGACCTTGAGAATTTGGATGTGTGCGTAATGAAGCATCATCCCTAGACAAACATTGATGTGAAATATTATCAATGTCTGACAAGGGGTTAAAGAGATATTGTGAAAAAACAATAACTTTAACGCATTTGCCTTACAAAAAAAACGGACGACGCGGACGACGATGACGCGGACGACGGAAAAAGCGCCGACTATAGCCGCACCTCTGCTAAAGCAGGCGCGACAAAAACTGGACGACGGAAAAAGTGCCGAATATAGTCGCGCCTCTGCTAAATCAGGCGCGACAAAAACCTTAACCAAGGTTGACTAAAAACCTTAATCAAGGGGAATTAACTAAGTAATTCAAGGTTAAATGTAGGTCAATGTCAAATATAGGTCAGGGGTTGTTGATGTACATCACTAGGAGATGAAGTTGTCCAAGTATGGTTGGTGTAGGGCCAGGAGTATTCCATCTACAAGCTTGACTAAAAACCTTAACCCAGGGGAATTAACTAAGTAATTCAAGAGGAAATGTAGGTGAAGGTCAAATATAGATCAGGGGTTATTGATGTACATCCCTATGAGAAAAGGTTGTCCAAGTATGGTGTCTGTATGCACAATAGTATTCCATGTACAAGCTTGACTAAAAACCTTAATGAAGGTCGACTAAAAACCTTAACCAAGGGGAAATTAAGTAAGTAATTCAAGGTTAAATGTAGGTCAAGGTCAAATATAGGTCAGGGGTTGTTGATGTACATCACTAGGAGATGAAGTTGTCCAAGTATGGTGGGTGTAGGGCCAGGAGTATTCCATATACAAGCTTGACTAAAAACCTTAACCAAGGGGAATTAACCAAGGGGAATTAACTAAGTAATTCAAGAGGAAATGTAGGTCAAGGTCAAATATAGATCAGGGGTTATTGATGTACATCCCTATGAGAAAAGGTTGTCCAAGTATGGTGCCTGTATGCACAATAGTATTCCATGTACAAGCTTGACTAAAAACCTTAACCAAGGCGTGACAGTGACGCCGACGTGACAAAATAAGCTCTAACTATTCTTCGAATAGTAGAGCTAAAAATGGCCGCCAAGGGGAGATAAGTCATCAGAAATATTTAAAAATCAATAGGCTTCTTCATCTTGCCGTGATAAACATGTATATCAAATTCGGTTAAAATCCGTCAAGTAGAACTCTAGTTATTGCGTGGACAAGCTGTGCCCGCCCGCCCATACAAAATGAATACATACATACAATGAAAATATGGATGGTGATCAAGGCCTTGACTTTTTATTATTTGTTGTACAAAACGCACCGCCGAAAATTTTGCTGTTACATCTGCTTTCTGTTCTTCAAATAATTTATGAATGATTCGAACATTATATCGCGTTCTTTCATATTTACATATTAATATTTTCCTAGAATAACAATGAAATTAAGTTCTTGTGCCAAAAGTGCATTATCACTTATTCCTATAGAAATGTTTTGAAACTTCACTATGCATGCTATACCCTTATCATTTAGATAAGTTCTTAGCTGAGACCAAAAATGTTGCACATGGGTACTTTCCCTTTTATTCTTTCAACATACATGTACATAGAGCAAAAAGCATGCAGGCTACTAGTTACAATATCACAGCGATAAAGTAATGTATTTATTCCCAGAATTGGGTATTTGTATTGGATGTTGTGTAATATGGAATCTATAGTACAATTGAAACGTAACGTGTAAATTTGTTGCCAACATCTGAAAACTTGCATTTTTGTCGAGATAAAATTTCTTCAACATTTTTGATGATTCTGATGTGGCGCCAAAACATGATGGATTTTTGATGATATATAGCGCACCAAAGACGATGTCTTATGGTTGCACTAAACGATCTTTAAAAAATCCAAAAACTTTCATTAAGAATCAAGTACTGGGTATTTCTTAAATTCACATGCTCTCAATTTTTATTTATATTGACAGTAACCAATTCTTCATCAAAACAACAGTTATGAGATTAACTCTTTGCATGCTAGCGGCGAAAATATCCGCCAAACGAATTAGGAGTATATGTTTTATTTCTCTCTGTAAATATATTCATGACATTTATAAGGAGAAATAAAAGAAAATATAATGAATTGTCATCTGCTATTTTTTAACTATTTATAGCCCACATATTTCCCAGCATGCAAAGAGTTAAAGCAAACTGTACAATAATGCATAAACTGTTTCACATTTCCTGCACTATGTTTCATAAAAATCATCATTCCATTACTATAAAAGATATTAAAATAAAGATTTACTGTAAACATATCTAAAATCATAACATCACACCGTTCGGATACCACGTGATCCCACACCCTATAATATATTGTTTAGAAGCTATTTTTGCACATGTAAGTGTTGTATTTATTGTGCAATGCCATATTAATTAATGTTTAAAATAACATAAGACTACATATAATCTACGCAAAGATATAGATGTACAAACATATATTTTTCTAATTAATAAAATGACTTATTTTTCTCTGACTCCAGACGAAAAAATAAAATAGCAAATTTTTTCCGCTCCTCCTACGGCACTTTAGAGATATGGCCATTCGTAAAACAAACCATTAAAAAATAAAGGCCCAATGTGTATATGAAGTTTCAAGTTGATATCCCAAGCAGTCACAGAGATACATGTATAGCCATTTGAAAAACTTTAATGTAAAACTCGGACGCCGGACAAAGCGGTAACTATATACATGTACTCCCCACGAAAAATGTTTAGGGAGCATAAAAAATCCATTACACCCACCTGCATGTTGTCTGACAGTCACTCTGACTGTACATTATGTTATAACATAACGTACAGTCACTCTGACTGTACGTTATGTTATAACATAACGTACAGTCAGAAATCAGGTGGGACTATGGGGTGAGGTTATAAACTTTACAGAGCATGTGTTCATGCACCATACACACGAGTCCAAGTAAGCCAAGCTGAGTATGACAATAGTTTTATAAATGTGTAGGCTGAATTATAGTGGAACCTCTCTAAATCGATCTCACACAGAGTCCAGTTTAGAGAGGCTGTACTGTACTGACTTACCGCTTCAGTGGAGTTAAAGTTGCCATGGAAGTATGGCAGGTTTCGAATATCGTCCCGCTGAGAAACATTGCTCCCATTACTACTGCGCCTGTCCATGTTCAAACAAGGAGTAACCAACAGAGTGCAGCATCCTGTAAAATAAAATGGTCAGAGATAACAGAAGGTTTCTAGATGCATATATAAATCATGGTCAAGTTGTACCAATTGTCACACACATTAAACTCTGTGAATGAAACATAAATATTTCTGCCAATTAATGACCAATTTACTTAGGAACAGTCTTTTTAAGGGGTATAAACATTGCTCTATATTTCGGTTTAAATAATATGCGCATAGTGTGTGATGTTATCGCAGAAACATCTGATTTCTAAGCACTGGTAGTTCATTTAAGCACTTTCGTTCTATTCTAATAGTATAGGCAGTGCTCCAGATAAGGAATTAGTAATTGAGTATTTTCACTCCATCATTTCTGAAGCAATTGGGTAAAATAAAATCACACTACTGTGTACACATCAACAGACAGCAATTACTGAATAAGTTTGCTTCGAAATGAAAACATATTTTGGCATTTCATTAGAATTGTCTCCTTGGAGACAATTCTAATGAAATACCAAGATGTGTTTTCATGGGGAAAATAAGAAAAATATGCTATATTTGTGGTCTGTTTATTGTTTTCTGCAGCATGATAAAGGTACCACAAAATTGTTATTGCTTTTTGATACTCGTTACTTCTGATTTAAATTGGGTATTTTGGCAATTGTAATTGGGTATTTATGCAAATACGCAGTTTATCTGGAGCTCTGTATAGGGTGACACTATTTAAATCGTCTCTGAGATCCCTGTGCTCCGACTACCTGTTTCCATGGAGAACAAGAAATGCGTCTGTCGAACGCGGATGCCACCTGCAGCATATTTGAGAAACTGTGACAAAGTGTTTAACCGAAAAGTGTGACGGACGGACAGACGGATGGACAGACGGTCCAAACACTATATGCCACCCGTTTCTTCGAAACCTGGTGGCATAAAAAGTGTCGCCCGATGTGGGGTTTGAACCCACGACGTTCTTACCAACTGAGCTAACCGGGCGATCATGTCTCAACACCACACCGAACACTACACTCCTCCCCTTCTTATATTTGGGAGCCAGACATCAACCTCACAGCTTCATGAGGAGTATAGCCTGCAACCCAAAGTACACCCAGGCACAATCCTGTTTACATCTGACACCATTGAAGTATTTCTAAGGGGAAAATGTGTCGCCCGATGTGGGGTTTGAACCCACGACCCCCGTAACACTAGCACGGCGCTCTTATCAACTGAGCTAACCGGGCGATCATGTCTCAACACCACACCAAACACTACAATTAGAACACCACACATAACTTGTTCATGTACGGTATTTCACAGTGTATTGAGCGCACTTTTTCACATATACTGCACAAAAAGATACCAACTTGCAGGAGGTGCCCATTATGTTACGGTGTAACAAGTGTAACAAATGTATTTTCCCCATGTTACAGTAACAACTGTAACTAAAAGGTATTGTTTATTAAATGAAATAAGAGGTTGGGTGTATTTTCGTTTCGATATTTCCCTGGCCTAGAAAAAAATAATATTCTCTGTACGATATAAACTTTATTTTTTCAGTATATGATCAATATTTGTTACAAATCTCCAAATATTGTTATGTGTTGATTATTATGACAGTGTTCCACTATCCACCACAGCTTTCAGGCCCATACGCAGGAATTAATTTAGGGGGGTGCGTTATCGACGGCGCGAAGGGCTAAAACATTGGGGTTTTTTTGCACATTCACGGACAGACCTCGGCAGATTAACCATTTCACCCCTAAATAACTGGAATGGATTTTGATATGTTAACTTTGCAACCCATTCCAATCATCACAAAATGATTTTCAGACCAGTCCATTTATGAACAAGAGGTGTTTTTGTTCTTAAAATTATGAACATTACTTGCAGGCCTGTGGTGTTGAACGGGTTAAGGGAGTGCGTACGCACCCGTCGCACCCCCTCTGCGTACAGGGCTGGCTTTGGTCAGACATATATTTGCCAAAATGTGGTAGTGTATATGACGAGCATAGGATGTATACGGGTACTGGCTAAATTCCAAGAAATATAATTATCAAACTACTTAATATAGGGCAAAATATACATAGATTTCAAATTATCAATACATATTCCTATATCTGAAAATATTGTAACAGTGGTACAACAAACCTAAGGACGATAAACTTCAATAAGGATGTTTATAAACAAAACTTGTCAATCTTTCAACCCGGAAGTATACATTGCGGAAAATATTTCATACGCATGCGCTGGTATGACTAAATTGCGCAATGTAGTTTTTGTCAAGTTGCTTCTGAACCTGTACATATGGTGATGTGATGGGAACTTTTAGTGTGCCTAGTAGACTTTGTGCAATAACTACTACCGCTGTACAGTGTAAATAATACCCTGTTATACTCCGAAGAGGTGTGCCATTTATGGCAGAAGATATAACACATTTTTTTTATTTAAATATATATCCTTGAGCAAATAAATAAATAGAAACATTTAACAAATATTGACATTTTAAAGGTACATGCCCACTCAGTAGGCACAAACTGTTCTTTATAAGAGAGAACTTTTCCTGCCAAAATAAACATTCATTCACCATTTCCCCACATAATTATTGGCATTATTATACATTTTATATCAGACGTAAATATCCACACTGATATCAGGGACGATAACCGTGTTTCCTTAAAATGTTAACGGACATTTTATTAATACTAATTATTCTCTGTATTTATATTGTCATGTGCAATGATCATACTTTATAATCTGTCGAAAATACTATTTTTTCAGGTGAGGCATTTAATTTGTATAAATAATTAAAAAATATCATGCCTCATTTGCA
This sequence comes from Conchocele bisecta, assembly GCA_029237695.1. NCBI lineage: Eukaryota > Metazoa > Mollusca > Bivalvia > Lucinida > Thyasiridae > Conchocele > Conchocele bisecta. The sequence continues at coordinate 113,652,501 of CM055266.1, forward strand.
TATGAACTAGAAATGTGGCCTGTCGGCACACGAATGCCCCCGCTGGCAGCCAAATAAAACGAAGCATATTTGATTATAAGCCATTTACCCGAGCGTTAAGGTTTTGAACGCACCTTGACCCTGGGCTTAGTGGGGGCGGGACAAATGTGGATTTGTCAGGGGGCGGTAGAGGACCATTGTAGCAATGCGTGTGTGAAACGTGAAGCATATCCGAGCAAGGAAACACAAATTATAAGCCATTTAACTGAATGTTAAGGTTTCAAACGCACCAAGTCTGTGACCTTGACCCTGCGCTTAGCGGGGGCAGGACGAATGTGGATTTGTCACAGAGCGGTAGAGGACCATTGGAGCAATGCGTGTGTAAAAGTTAGTGTAGGATTGAGAAACGCGCACGTAGATTTGTCCCAAAGTGGCAAGTAAACAATTAAAGTGGAAAAGGTGAAGGTCAAAGGTGAAGGTCGAAGTAATGGGTGGTGGAGTGTGTAAGGCATGTTCATATGTATCATGTGTATAAATATTTAAGCGATTGGCAAAAGTATTGAGAAGTTATTGTAGGATTGAGAAACGTGCACGTAGATTTGTCCCAAAGTGCCAAGTAAACATTTAAAGTAGAAAAGGTGAAGGTCAAAGGTGAAGGTCGAAGTACTGGGTGGTGGAGTGTGTAGGGCATGTTCATATGTATCATGTGTATCAATATTTAAGCGATTGGCAAAAGTATTGAGAAGTTAGTGTAGGATTGAGAAACGTGCACGTAGATTTGTCCCAAAGTGCCAAGCAAACATTTAAAGTGGAAAAGGTCAAGGCCAAAGGTCAAGGTCGAAGTACTGGGTGGTGGAGTGTGTAGGGCATGTTCATATGTATCATGTGTATACATATTTAAGCGATTGGCAAAAGTATTGAGAAGTTAGTGTAGGATTGAGAAACGAGCACGTAGATTTGTCCCAAAGTGCCAAGCAAACATTTAAAGTGGAAAAGTAAGCAAGCAAAGGTCAAGGTCGAAGTACTGGTGGTGGAGTGTGTAGGGCATGTTCATATGTATCATGTGATATAAATATTTAAGCGATTGGCAAAAGTATTGAGAAGTTAGTGTAGGATTGAGAAACGTGCACGTAGATTTGTCCCAAAGTGCCAAGCAAACATTTAAAGTGGAAAAGGTGAAGGCCAAAGGTCAAGGTCGAAGTACTGGCGGGTGGAGTGTGTAAGGCATGTTCATATGTATCACGTGTATAAATATTGACATCATATCTGAAGCCATGTGGAAGTTACTAAAGAATATGGTAATATCGGGACGTACGGACGGACGGACGGACGGACGGACGGGACGGGACGGACGGACGTACGGACGGACGCTGGTAACACTATATGCCCCCGTACCTTTCGGTAGCAGGGGCATAAAAATGCCTGATACCACCGCGCGTCACTATCAGTAAAATAAATATTACCAAATGATTTATATATATATATACGTATAGAGGGCACTCGTAATTTTTAGAACTGGTGGAATATAGTGACACAAATATTTGTGTCACTATTCCACCAGTTCTAAAAGTGCCCGCTATACAGATATAATCATTTAGTAATATTTATTTTACTGATAGTGACGCGCGGTGGTATCAGGCCTTTTTCATATGCAAATTAGGCATGATATTTTTTTTAATTATTTATACAAATTAAATGACTCATCTGAAAAAATAGTATTTTCGACAGAAGTATGATCATTGCACATCAAAATATAAATACAGAGAATAATTAGTAATGTCCGTTAACATTTTAAGGAAACACGGTTATCGCCCCTGATAATAGTGTGGATATTTACCTCTGATATAAAATGTATAATAATGCCAATCATTACGTGGGGAAATGATGAATGAATGTTTATTTTGCCAGGAAATGTCTCCGATGATGTATCTGATATAAAGAACATGTTGTGCCTACTGAGTGGGCATGTACCTTTAAATCAATATAATGATGATTATATGTATCAAAATACCTGCGAATTACCTCGTCATCCATTGTTTTGATGCGAATGCGCATGTCCATCCGGAAGGCGATACTACGATGACGATAGTACGATACTACGATGACAATAGTACGATAGCACGATGACGATAGCACGATACTACGATAAACAGTGTTCCGTTAAGGCCTTCGTAATATCGCTATCGGGTCGATACTACGAGATCACGACAGTACGATACTACGATGACGATGGTACGATACTACGATGACGATATTACGATATAATATCGTAGTATCGTCATCGTGGTATCGCGTTATCGTCATCGTGGTATCGTACTATCGCCATCGTGGCATCGTAGTCTCGTAGTATCGTAGTATCGTAGTATCGTAGTACCGTCATCGTAGTATCGTACTATCGTCGTCGTAGTATCGTACTATCGTAGTATCGACCCCGATAGCGATATTACGATGGCCTTAACGGAACACCGTAAAAAGCTGATCACTTGTATCGAACGGGAACGTTTGCTATTAATGAACGTCACGCTAGAGAACACATCCACACAGACCAGTGGCTGCAAACAAGATCCGGTGGCTAATGCTACGCTGTCTGACTACTACGCAACGTCAAAGACTGCCCTGCACAGCACCGGCGACGGTGACTGTCTTTTCAATGCATTCTCAACCTACCGGACAGGAGACGAATCGAGAAGTACCGAACTCAGATACAGGTGCTGTGTAGAAATGGGGTCAAATAAAGACAAGATGCTGCGCCATAAACTGTATCCCAGGCTGAAATGGATCTCGCCAGATTATGACACTGACTGCATCTCATGCACAAAGCCAGGCTCCTCCGTGACGGAAATAGCCTAATAAACTTAAAATGGCAATATCTTTTTATGTTTTCAATTGATTTTAATATTATTATTATTATTCCTCAAATATATATATTTAAACAAAAACAATAAAAAAATATTCAATAATAAGAAAATAACAGGCTCTTTTCGAACAACCTACGCTCTTTTCTGAAAAGAGCCTATTTTCGGTATCTAGTCATACCCACACAACAACAACGATGGAGATTTTGAGCGCAATGGGCGCAATGAAGATTTCGAGCGAAATGGAGTTTTATAAATTATGTTATATAGGCCTACCGAGGAGTTATCGGTTTTCGTGCCCAATGAGGAATAAAGTATGAAACAAATAGCATATTAAACCATTAAACGACTTGCCTGAAAAGGTATCAACCATTAACAAAGACTGTAAACATCACTCCATCACTTCACATGAAATGAGTGCCCTTCTGGAAAATGAGTATGTGAGGGTCTTCATCAAGGATGTTTCTTATTTTGTTTCTAAATTAATAAAATATAATATGAATTACTAGATGTGTCAGTAAGCTAGGCTTACGGGATACCCCAGGGCCCAGGTACCCCTAAATATGTTGATTTTTTCCAAGTATGTGGGCCTGCGACCTAGACCTTGGGATCAGCGGGGTTTTTGTCACAGCATGGCGTGAAATATTAAGAATTATCGATGAAGTTATAACCAATTTCTCCGATGTTAAGCTTTGTGAAAAGAAGAAGTATATGACACTGACCTTGGATTCAGCGGGGTTTAGACGGTCGTGGATTTGGCGCAGCATGGTAGTAGAGCCTTACAGGAATGCATGTGTGAAATAGTAAGCATTTTAGGTGAAGGAAATAGAAGTTATAACATGTTTCTCTGATGTTAAATTTAGTGACGGACGGACGCAAGCACGCACTGACGGACGCACGGACGGACGGGGACGGACGGACAACCTGACTCTAGTTTAACCCCCACCCCACAACTCGTTGCGGGGGTATACAAATACATTAGTATATTTGCGCAAAATGAACGCTGTTTTTCTTGGGTGGGTAAAATTTAGAGATACAATCTGGATTTGTTTGTTGTCAGGACGTTGATTCATGTTTGCTGTTTCAAAGGCAGCGTCCAAACGTGACGTGATATTATAGTTATTTCATGGTCATTTGGGGGACAGTCAAAACTATTGCCCGAGGAGCTGCATGTGGACGAGCCGAGGCACTATTGCCCAGAGGCCGAAGGCAATAGTGCATCGGGTCGTCCACAGCACCGAAAAGCAATATGTTTTGACTGTTCCCAGAATGACCATGCAATAACTGTTTTATTACTCAACCCGTACTATACTGTATATGTTACAATGAACGTGGTTTTGTGGTGCGGCGCATCGACGGAAATATATTAATTGGTAGAATTGATACGTCATGGGGTGAAAATAGTTTTCACTATTCCATGGGCACTCGGAACTATTGCCCAGGCACGTGGAACTATTGCTCAGGCACGTAAAACTATTTCCGAGACACGTGAAGTCCAGGGAAATAGTCATAACTATGTAAATTCTACTTATTTATAGTGAGTGGTGTAATAAAACGCGTTACACGTCAATCGCGCGATATGACGTGGGCACGAAAACTGACGTAGCACGATTATAAGTGTCTGGACGGTATATCTTCTAAATCAATGAATACATTTTATGTTTTTCTTTTCTTGTTGTATATTATACTCTTATATATATATATAATATGTATTTAAGTCGAAGTTGAATACGTAAATGTAATGTGGATTTTTAATCAATAATATAAACAAGAGCCCCGCGGAGCAAAATGTCCCGCCTGGCGCAGTTTGATAGTATATATGGAGCTTGTAATAACCTTGGGGTTAGTGAGCACCATGGGCTTTCTGTAGAATGTTTGTTTGTTTTGTTTTGTTTGTTTGTTTATTGGTGTTTAACGGCCTATCAGCAGCTAAGGTCATGTAAGGCCGGGCAAACAGGTTCGATCCCGTTTTAACCTGCTGCATTGGGAGGGGGGGGGGGGGGGGGGGGGGGGGGGGGGGACGGGGGGGGGGGGGGGGGGGATCCCAAAATTAGAACGGAATATTTACATCGAGATACAACATATTCAGCCCTGAAATTAGAATAACCTGACCTGGTGCCAGGTCCATACCGCACCAAAGTCACTTGGCCCCTTCCTCTATTTAAAAGTAATACCGGTAGGATTACTCTTATAAGGGGTATAACCAGATTCAACTGTCACATACACAATGCCAAAGACGTATGTGAGGGCCAAACCAGGTCTCCAGTCGGGATTCCGGTAAGGATGAACCCGATCGTTAAATTACTCATCGCATGCTCCCACCTGCCACCCACTTCTGTAGAATGATGCGGGATGTTGCTACCAATGCATGTATAGAATATTAAAGCATAAACTGAGCGTTAATTTTTCCAAACACGTAAATTTCTAAGTCAGTGACCTTGACCTTTGGGGTTAGCGGGCACCATCGGCTTTCTGTAGAATGATGAGCTTTCTGTAGAATGATGCGGGATGTTGTTACAAATGCATGTATGGAATATTAAAGCATAAACTGAGCGTTAACTTTTCCAAACACGGAAATTTCTAATTCAGTGACCTTGACCTTTGGGGTTAGCGAGCACCATGGGCTTTCTGTAGAATGATGCGGGATGTTGTTACAAATGCATATATGGCATATTAAAGCATAAACTGAGCGTTAAAACTGAGCGTTAACTTTTCCAAACACGGAAATTTCTAAGTCAGCGACCTTGACCTTTGGGGTTTGCGGCCACCATGGGCTTTCTGTAGAATGATGCGGGATGTTGTTACAAATGCATGTATGGAATATTAAAGCATAAACTGAGCGTTAACTTTTGCAAACACGCACATTTCTAATTCATGACCTTGACCTTTGGGGTTAGCAGGCACCATGGGATTTCTGTAGAATGATGCGGGATGTTGTTACAAATGCATGTATGGAATATTAAAGCATAAACTGAGCGTTAACTTTTCCAAACACGGAAATTTCTAAGTCGGTGATCTTGACCTTTGGGGTTAGCGGGCACCATGGGCTTTCTGCAGAATGATGCGGGATGTTGTTACAAATGCATGTATTGAATATTAAAGCATAAACTGAGCGTTAACTTTTCCAAACACGAACATTTCTCTAAGTCAGTGACCTTGACCTTTGGCGTTAGAGGGCATCATGGGCTTTCTGTAGAATGATGCGGGATGTTGTTACAAATGCATGTATGGAATATTAAAGCATAAACTGAGCGTTAATTTTTCCAAACACGGAAATTTCTAAGTCAGCGACCTTGACCTTTGCGGTTTGCGGGCACCATGGGCTTTCTGTAGAATGATGCGGGATGTTGTTACAAATGCATGTATGGAATATTAAAGCATAAACTGAGCGTTAACTTTTCCAAACACGGAAATTTCAAAGTCAGCGACCTTGACCTTTGGGGTTTGCGGGCACCATGGGCTTTCTGTAGAATGATGCAGGATGTTGTTACAAATTCATGTATGGAATATTAAAGCATAAACTGAGCATTAACTTTTTCAAACACGGAAATTTGTAGCGGGCACCATGGGCTTTCTGTAGAATGATGCGGGATGTTGTTACAAATGCATGTATGGAATATTAAAGCATAAACTGAGCATTAACTTTCCCAAACACGGAAATTTCTAAGTCAGCGACCTTGACCTTTGGGGTTAGAGGGCATCATGGGCTTTCTGTAGAATGATGCGGGATGTTGTTACAAATGCATGTATGGAATATTAAAGCATAAAGTGAGCGTTAACTTTTCCAAACGAATATTAAAGCATAAACTGAGCGTTAACTTTTCCAAACACGGCAATTTCTAAGTCAGTGACCTTGACCTTTGGCGTTAGCGGGCATCATGGGCTTTCTGTAGAATGATGCGGGATGTTGTTACAAATGCATATATGGAATATTAAAGCATAAACTGAGCGTTAACTTTTCCGAACACGAAAATTTCTTCTAAGTCAGCGACCTTGACCTTTGGGGTTTGCGGGCACCATGGGCTTTCTGTAGAATGATGCAGGATGTTGTTACAAATGTATGTAAGGAATATTAAAGCATAAACTGAGCATGAACTTTTCCAAACACGGAAATTTATAAGTCAGCGACCTTGACCTTTGGGGTTAGCGGGCACCATGGGCTTTCTGGAGAATGATGCGGGATGTTGTTACAAATGCATGTATGGAATATTAAAGCATTCCATTGAGGGAAACAGAAGTTACAATGAATTAACCTGAGCGTTAAGTTTTAGAAACAGAGCTAATCGCAAAAACTTAACGTTGAATGCATGTGAAAAGTAGGTCAATCAACCATGAAAACTAGATCAAGGTCACATGGGCTCCCTCTGTGTGAGATGGTTACACCACAGTGTTGATGTATACCGAAGCATTCCATCAAGGGAAACAGAAGTTGTAATACATTAAACCGAGCGTTAACTTTTCCAAACACGGATATTTCTAAGTCAGTGACCTTGACCTTTTGGGTTAGCGGGCACAATGGGATTTGTGTAGAATGATGCGAGATGTTGTTACAAATGCATGTATGGAATATTAAAGCATTCCATTGAGGGAAACAGAAGTTACAATGAATTAACCTGAGCGCTAAGTTTTAGAAACAGAGCTAAACGCAAAAACTTAACGTTGAATGCATGTGAAAAGTATGTCAATGAACCATGAAAAGTAGGTGAAGGTCACATATGTTCCCTCTGTGTGAGATGGTTACACCACAGTGTTCATGTATACCAAGTATGGAGGTCGTAGGAGTTATAGTTTTCTGGAAACTGAGCTGAACGCAAAAACTTAACGTGAAATGTTGACGCCGCCGCCGCCGACGACGACGCCGACGGAAAAGCTATACCTATGTCCCGCTTCTGCTAAAGCAGGCGGGAAAAAACCCGCGATTTATTGGTCGCCTACCAGTACACAGGTGATGTCAGTATCGTTTCTAGTATATTAAAGTGTTGAGTTATGTTCTAGATAATCATGTGAATTCCTACCGTTTCCGATGGAAAGTCAGTTTTCACTTCGTTGTAACCCGGATGTTTGTATCATGTTATCAGTCAGTACCTATTCGGTCAATACGGGGCAGGTTATCTGATAAAACACATCACCCAACCCTCAAATCTATATAGACCACAGGTGGAAGACTCGGACCTATGACACCAAAATAATGCCTATTAAAAAAATCCCATTACCCCACCCACTTGGTCTCGTACATTACCATCTTCTATAAATAGAAGATGGTAATGTACGAGACCAAGAGGGTGGGGTAATGGGATTTTTTTTAATAGGCATATTTTTGGTGTCATAGGTCCGAGTCTTCCACCTGTGATATAGACTTGTTTGTGTTAGTCCAACCTTGTTGGCGGGAGACATACTGTCTCCACGCTATCGGGATCGTGATTCTGGCCGTTTGCACGGGTCTACTTTCGGAAGTGGCTCTCTGTTCATCGGGGGACGTCTCAATAGGCTCAATTTGCGTTCGCAATTAACAACAGTCAGGTGACATTTAAAGTCAGCGAGTGAACTGAAAGCAAGTTATTAATAGCAACGGCAATGCTCAACATTATGTGTAAAATAGTTGGCATGCCCAACTTTACTTTTGAAGAGAACAAATTACTGTTATTGAGACGCCCCCCCGTATCGTGTACCACGCAGTCGCATGTTCATCGGGGGACGTCTCAATAGACTCAATTTGCGTTCGCAATTAACAACAGTCAGGTGACATTTAAAGTCAGCAGTGAACTGAAAGCAAGTTATTAATAGCAACGGCAATGCTCAACATTATGTGTAAAATAGTTGGCATGCCCAACTTTACTTTTGAAGAGAACAAATTGCTGTTATTGAGACGCCCCCCGTATCGTGTACCACGCAGTCGCAATGCGACGTCGAAGGTCATTTCTTTTTTATATTGTGGTTTACGGGCGATTTTCGAAAAATTACCCTCTGGTGTGAGCGAAACAAAATTCATGAAAACATTTTGCCGTTCATGCAGCATACACGTATGTAGGCCTACGCCCAGTCATAATTTTGAAAAGATTTCACATAATATTATGTCACACCTCCAGAGTTCCTGTTGGGTATGCAATTTGGATTACTCGGTTTGTATCCCTATTCTGCAAAGTGCCGATTGATTTTGGCCAAATAAACATACTAAAAATATGAAAATTTCCCCGTTTTTTTTCTTCACATTACGAAAAATAAACCTATGCTGCCAAAAATATTTTTTGAACGCACAAACATTTTGGCAGAGGGCACCTCTCACCATATCCGTATAAAGGCGTATATCACCACTTCAATTCTGGGTTCTACCCCAATAAATACGTCTGCAATATACCTCGTAAAACGGTTTATTAGTCGGACATAAAGCACCTTTGCTTCATCAACCTATTTGTTTTTAGAGCAGGCTGTATTTTACAAACACCAGTAACTGATCAAGTTCTCCAAATTTGCAGATTGTACATCCAATAATCAACATCGAATATATTTCTAGCAAGGAATTTCTGAGTATGCAAATTCACAAGTGGCTACTTGTCTCCCGCCAGTCAGTACTTTCAGTACTTTGATTTTGTATATTATATGTATTATTGTCAATTTGGCTTGTCCATTTGTATCAAGAATCCGACTGATAATAATCTGTCTTTATTTAGAGTTTTGAGATATCTGCATAAATCCAAGATGACCACCAAATAATTATATTATGCCATTTATAGCTGGGGCCAATTTCACTAAACTTCAGACGACTAAAATCTTCGTAAGTGCAAATTTAGGATCGTCTGGAACTTTCAATTGATGGATTTAAATTTATTGAGCATAGGCTGCATATGCTCAATGAATGTAAATCCAATAATTGTTTACAAGAAAACGGGGTTAATGTGAATTTACAGACTATCATAATTTTGTTGTGATATCCGACAATGGACATCGTAGATGCAGCTAGTGCGACAGTTAAGTAACTTCAAAACGGAAATCAGCAACTATCACACAGGGAAACGATCCAAGATGGTCGGCAAATATAACTACGTTATGATATAAGGTTAATCATATATTGTAATAGTTAAATTATATCAAAGCATAAAATAAACGTGAATAATAACAAGAGGGCCATGATGGCCCTAATTCGCTCACCTGACTCCATGGACACCAGAGGAGAATGTGACATTGAGTTCATATGCGTTTTAAAACAAATGTGCTATTTTTAGACGGCAGTCATCTTGGATTAAGCGACGACTCTCATTTTACCAAATCTGAAAATGCTTCACCCAAGGATCTTAACTTTCTATGAAGTTTGGCCAGCATCGGCCATGTGGTTCCTGAGAAAAAAACGTTCAAAATCTCGAATAAATGGACCTTTTGGAGGCCATCATGGATGACATAATCATCCGATTCCGACAAATATTGCACCAGAGCAATCGCCCCATCGATACCTTCAATTTGATATATGACATGAGCATATTTGGTCAAAAATAAAATTTGACCCCACGGGCCACGCCCATTTTTGATCCCGGGGTCACCATTTTAACACCTTTGAAAGAGCATACCAAGTTTCGTCGAAATCCGGCTGGCGGTTCATGAGAAGAAGATTTTTTAAGAATTTATGCTATTTTTAGACGGCGGTCATCTTGGATTAGCGACGACCTCCGTTTTAACAAATCTGAAAAGGCTTCACCCATGGACCATAACTGTGAAGTTTGGCTACCATGGGCCAAGCGGTTCATGTGAAGAAGAATTTTGAAATCTCTAATAAAAGGACCTTTTAACCTTTCGGCGGCCATCTTGGATGACATGACCATCCAATTTCGACAAAAAAATGTACCAGAGCGATCGCCTCGTTGATACCTTCGATTTGATATATGACATGACCATATTCGGTCAAAAATAAAATTTGACCCCATTTTAACAATTTTGTAATCCCCCTACCTAAGGACCATGACCATGAAGTTTGGTGACTATAGGCCCAATGGTTACCGAGGAGAAGACGTTTGAAAATGTTCACGGACGACGGACGGACGGACGGACAACGGTCATATTGCGGTAACAATAGCTCATGTGAGCTTCGCTCAGGTAAGGTAATAAAAAGAATGAAAAGTCATGCAGAGCATGATGTTATTAGCCGATCAAATCAGGGTTCAATATATGTCCGCATTTTAGTAGTTACTGAGTCTCGGGGGGGGGGGGGGTGAATGAGCGAGTGAGTATTGGTGTTTAACGGCCTATCAACAGCTAAGGTCATTTAAGGCCGGGCCAACGGGTTGTACTATCCCGCATTAAACGGGTCCACGATGAGGAAAATTCCCAAAATCAGAACTCAATATTTCCATGCCACACCAGTCACTTTAGTAGCTCGGCCCCAAAGTAATATGATTTGCCATAAGCTTATTACTTCTTAATGGAGCATAACAGGTTAACGTTGTCACTTGTTTATCCCTTGTTTATCGATTTAAATGGTTTAAATCGACTCGAAGCTTACGTTCAACGGCCGCACAAACTCGATTGAACTGCACGCCTTCCAATGATTTAAATACGCAGCGCGTTTAAATAGTCAATTACGTTTTTTTTAATGTGCGCACTGGTCATTTAAAAAGGGGCCCATCCGTGATTTTTTGCGCGATGTCGGGCGCAAGACAATCAATAATTTGCGGCATTGACAATAATTAAGGGGGATTGCCGCAATCGCGCGTGCTGGATGCATCCCTGCCATCCCTGTATGATACGTAAACAAATCAAAGTTCGCTATGAAGGGCAATTCTTCGTTTTGATTGGTGAAAAATTTTGTGAATATTAACTAGCGTCAAATGACGCGCATACGCGATCCAATGGGATAAACCCGAGATGCTGGGGTTGCTAGTCGGAGGAGATTTTGAGCAGAGGTCGATTATAAATTAGCCGAATAAACACATTTTACGCGATTATACGTGGCTGAAACTTGTTCTGTTTAATAAATAAAAGCTTTAAATTAGCCCAATAATCGGCGTATGTTGGCGTATATGGCCATTAGAGCCAACTATGGACTTCAACAACAACTTCCGGGTTCAATCTCTTCAAAATTGTGTTATTTGGCTATATTTAAAGTTTTAAACTGAGATAATTGCCAAAAATGCAAACTTTATCGGTTGATGCAATTTGGAAGTGATACAGCAAAATTCGCGTTCGTAGATTACCGAATAGCGGAGAAAAGGGTTGCTACAAACTTTTTCAGAATTCGATGGATGACCAATATATTAGCCGATCTATAAATAGATCGGCTAATAATAATGGCAATGAAAAACAGATACAATATGTATGAACTAAATAACACTACAATTTATCCATGCCATCAGGTCTCTTGATGCTTGCGTTTTATGTCGTCCTGTTTCCTGCAACGCCACTCGACAAATGGAATGACCGATACAGAATTTATTTAGAACTTAATCAATGCAAGATACGACGATTTGTCATCAATTAGCGTGTATTTGGTCAATGCATCGCGAGTTACCCGATTACAATATGACTATGCGGGTGTGGGTGTTTGTTGGTGTTTAACTGCCTATCAACAGCTACGGTCATTTAAGATTGTGCCAACGGGTTCGATCCTGTATTCAACCTGCTGCAATGGGGAAAAAATCCCAAAACCAGAACGCAATGTTAACATCGATTGATTATATTGATTTATTGGTGTTTAACGGCCTATCAACAGCTTACGTCATTTAAAGCCGGATATTTTACTCTCACATACAAGAAAGCCAAAGCCGTACATGAGAGCCAAACCAGTAGCCTATTTCACCAAAATTGCAAAGTATACTTTTCTTGCTAAGTACGCTTTGAGGGCGAGTTTTCAATTTAAGGATAAATATATTAATTTTGATTATACTTAATTTATTACATTATCACAGCCATTTTGGCTGTGCTAATGTAATAACTTAAGAATAATACTTCTGCATACTTGTAATCATCAACTATATACTAGTCGTTAGTTCTATATGAAATAATGTATTTCGGGAAAATAAAGTATCACTCCCTTAAAGTATATTTTGCTAGATAAGTATACTTTGCTATGTTGGTGAAATAGGCTACTGATCTCCGGTTGTGATTCCGGTAAGGATGAATCCCGATCGTTAAATTACCCATCGAATGCTCCCACCCGACACACACCGGGCGAAGATGTGAAAGATTAAAGGTGTTACTAATGTATATAGGCACGTATGTACATACGTGGACTAACGCTGTATCCCATCTTGCCTATCGTGAGGGGATAACTACGTGTATGGGCGAGTATGTGGAGACTCGGCAATGAATTGTAATATCATTACAGCACCAAAAAACAGCAAAGCACCGATTTATGTGTTTATATTAATATTTTCACCAAAATATCCAACATTTGGATTTTCCATACTATTCTTTTGAATATTCCATTTATATAATGAGAAAATGTTGATTGTTTTTTGACTTGATTAATACTCACAAATGCTGCAGATCCTGATGAGACGGCTCGTAACGTTACGAGCCGGCTCATCTGGATCTACAGTGTTTATATACGTTGGCTTTATGGTCTGTGGGGTTGAAAGTGTTAAAAAGACATACTGGTAATGCAATGGTGTATTTTACCATTGCTTTAATGAACTGATTCATCCATCAATTGACATCAGTTAGGTACAGTGTTTGTCTAATATATACAATGTAATTATCTAAATACAGATGAAACAAACAAAATAGATTTATCGAACCTTATTCAAGCACAATAATGCATTGTACAGACCGGCGTATGACTACCAACAACCAGATGGCCGCGGCCTGCATGTCACGCCTTGGGGCGAGGCATGGACACTAAAAAAAGAGATATAGTACAGGGAAAAACTTTAACCAAAAAACTTTAACCGGACACACGTACGTACGGACGGACATACGCCAAAGTGCCGACTATATCGCGCTTTCCGCAAGCGGGCACGACAAAAACTTTAACCAAAAATTTCAAAGTAATTAGACCTTGACATTGGGCACAGGGGTCGCACGGGTGGGTGGTAGAATGAAAGTATAGATGATGATAAACACCCATGTGAAGTTTCAAGGTAATGGGCTAAGCAGGTGCAGAGATATAGTACATGAAAAAACTTTAACAAAAAACTTTAACAAAAAACTTCCAAGTAATTTGACATTGACATTGGGCACAGGGGCCACACGGGTGGGGGGTAGAATGAAAATATGGATGATGATAAACAGGCATGTTAAGGTTGAAGGTAATGGGCAAAGTAGGTGCAGAGATATAGTATAACGAAAAACTTTAACCAAAAAACTTTAACCAAAAACTTCAAAGTAATTTGACCTTGACATTGCGCACAGGGGCCGCACAGGAGGGGGGTAGAATGAAAATATAGAGGATGTTAAACACCCATGTGAAGTTTCAAGGTAATGGGCAAAGCAGTTGCAGAGATATAGTATAACGAAAAACTTTAACCAAAAAACTTTAACCAAAAAACTTAACCAAAAACTTTAACCGGACACACGTACGTACGTATGTACGCCAAAGTGCCGACTATATCGCGCTTTCCACAAGCGGGCGCGACAAAAATGGAATGTTTCTTTTTTAATAATCTTACACTAAAAGCTAGAGCACAAGTTATTTATCCATTTTCATATTGTTACCGGTACATTGTATTAAGACTTTAAAAGTATCCATCATATGCACTGGTGTGGGAAAGGATATTCCGAGTATTAGAATATGTTGTCAGAAACGACACTTTTATGAGTCTCTGACAACTTATTCTGATCACAAGGGTGGAATATCCTTGTCCCACACCAGTGCATATGACGGGCACTTTTTCTCTTCCCAAAATAGAACAAATTTACTAATTTTAAAATATTTATCTGACCCATAATACGACTCAACAATGGATTGTTTACAGATTATTATCAAATTAATGTTCAATGTCATCACCATTCAGGCCCGACTATGCAAAAATGTACGTCACACATTGCTGAGGTCATCAAACTTAAAATTAATTCAAGACGCTATGACGTGATAATATGTGTCAACAACCATTGAAATCAATAGACATCAACCATATTCATTAGTTTATGAGGTAATTGTAAGACCAATTAGCTGTAATGTTATACCCTATTAGAAAATGTATTGTTGCTAGATTTGAGACAAGCACGTGTAGGGTGAGACAAGGAAATCTCACATGGTCAGGACTCATGACTATAGTATATCCTCGTCTCGGGGCACATGGTGGGCAAGAAAACAGTGTCACAGAATGCAACATGCACTTGTTCACGACTAAAATGTGGCTGTGACTGGAGAAATGGGGCTTATGGGTTTTGCAACCAGTGTATATCCAGATCAGCCTGTGCATCCGCACAGTCTGATCAGGATCTGCACTGTTCGCCATTTCATCAATGAAACCATACATCATGCTTCTAACAAGCAATATAGATTGCTATCAGACTATTGGAGTGAGCTATTTGATCAGGAGCTACACTGGTCACAAATCCCATAAGCCCCATTTCTCCAGTCACTGCTACAAATATGGCTGTGCCTGGAGAGACGAGGATGATGGCATTTGTGACCCGTCTATGTCCGGATCTGACTGCTGTAGCCGATAAGGATAAACATTGATTTTTAGATGCACAACAGGTGACACACGACTGTATGGTGAGCAGACTGCAAGGATGTGCAGATGTGTCTGTGTTTACACTGGTCGTAAAGGCCACAAGACCCATTTCTCTAGCCACATTCACAAAGCGGACAAAAACAATAGTAAATTTACAGTTCAAATATCTTGTAAACTGATAGGGTGTAATAATATAAACAACAGGCAAAATACCTGATCAAAAAGTTCAAATCCAATTACTAAATTATATTCAAGTTTTATTAAACATGCCGTCAGTAAACAATGTTTTTGGCATGTTTCCTTTTATTCCAAATTGTATCATTTCAAGAAATAAAACAGTTTTTATTGACCTTTAATAAGTTTTCTTGACAAACATTTACATGTACCAATATGTCCAACCTTACACATTGTACTAAATGTACAAGACAAGACGGTAATTGCAAAATGGCTACAGCTGACAATTAGGAAGCTTAAAAACATTTGGAACAGGGTAGTTACAAAACACTCTTGAGTGCCTGATCATGGTTGACACTGTTCTGTCTAACGATCTAGACCCAGTTGCTCAAAACCTCTGTTAGCTTAACTGACTGTTAAATCCTTAACATTGTTGCTCAAAACCTCTGTTAGCTTAACGGACTGTTAAATCCTTAACATTGTTAAGGATTTAACAGTCCGTTAAGCTGACAGGTTTTGAGCAACCAGGCCCAGTATTTCTCTACCATTTGGTTAACAGTACGAGTGAACAATGTGACCAGCAGGTTTGTTTGTTTGTTTGTTTATTGGTGTTTAACGGCCTATCAACAGCTATGGTCATGTAAGGCCGGGCAAACAGGTTCGATCCCATTTTAACCTGCTGCATTGGGGGGAAAATTCCAAAATCAGAACTGAATATTTACATCGAGAAACAATATATTCAGCCCTGAAATTAGAATAACCTGACCTGGTGGCAGGTCAATACCACACCAAAGTCACTTGGCCCCTTCCCCTAAAATAGGATTACGAATAATCGTAATACTCACATAAGGGGTATAACCAGATTCAACTGTCACATACAAAATGCCAAAGACGTATGTGAGGGCCAAACCAGGTCTCCAGTCGGAATTACGGTAAGGATGAACCCCGATCGTTAAATTACCCATCGCTTGCACCCACCTTCCACCCACGTGACCAGCAGATATGAAAGTGGAAGTCCCAAATGTCCTAAGACACATGTTGTCTATCAGCAGCAGATTTGCATGCACAGGTCGTATACTCTGCATTTATAAATATATGAATATAAATACATGTAATCAGCAATATTGGTGAAGACATTAAAACATGACATTAGTAAGTTCACACATACAATATTTACCTGTACACACATACATACATACATACACACATACATACATACATACATGTACATACATACTGAAAAGTGGCGGTTTATTTCACTTTTTTCTCTCTTTTTGTTCAACAAAAATAACTGAAAGCACTAGGAATTGTTTGCCGATACGGACTGTATAAATTGATGAGAAAATCTTCTATAGGTAGCCAATAGTTCTAACATACATGTACTGAGCTAGCTCATCGGGATATAAAGACTATGGTGCTTGCTAATATAGTGGATTCATAGCGTGTTAGATTGAAAGGGTAGATAAAAGTTTTCTGCTAACTGACTTTTGGCCAATAAACACATCAAAACCAAAAATATTAAAACATGAATTCACTTTTCCATATACATGTACAATACTTAAAGAAATTTCACCAAAAATGTATTGATTTTATTGTGGAAAAAAAAGCAATCATAATTTTAACATTTGTGAACCAATTTAAAATGAAACTGGCTTTCTTAGATCATTCCAAATTATATAGCCAAGTTATTTTAAAGTAAATGGTGTATTTCTTTTCCTATGTTAAATTCCCATTGGAAATATGAATAGAAAATTACATTATATTCGCAATAAAATCAATATGTATTTGATCAAATTTATACAAATAAGCAAATGGGGAGATTTACTTTTCATTGTTAATTAAAAAGTACTTATATATAAATGCACAATGTATTTATTATACTGAATGTGTCGAGTTGAACAGAATTAACTGTTATGGGTGCATGCCCCCCATACTATATTCTCAACCACTGAAAACCACAGAAATTCAAACTGCCACAATTATGCATTTGGTACAACACAAGTGTTAAACTAGGCTCCAACATTATAAACAATTGTATTTGTTGGTGTTTAATGACATATCAACAGCTACGGTCATTTAAGGCTGGGCCAACGTGTTCTTTCCTGCATTTAACCTGTTGTATTGGGGACAAAATCCCAAAATCAGAACGGAATATTTACATCGAAAAAATATATATTCCACCCTGAAATTAGAATATCCTGGCCTGGTGCCTGGTTCATACTGCACCAATGTCACTTGGAAATAATCGTATTACTCTTATAAGTGGTAGAACCAGGTTCAACTCTCACATACAAGAATGCCGACGTAGCTGAGGGTGAAACCAGGGGGCAGTTTCACAAAACTTAGTACAACTAACATGTTCGTAAGTGCAAAATTATGATAGTCTGTAAATTTCACATTAACAATGTTTTCTTGTAAACAATTATTGGATTTACATTTATTGAACATAGGCTCAATAACTGTAAATCCATCAATTGAAATTTCCAGACAATCCTAAATTTGCACATACAATCATTTTAGTCGTACAAAGGTTAGTTTGTTTGTTGGGGTTTGAAG
The DNA here is from genome assembly GCA_029237695.1 of Conchocele bisecta. Classification (NCBI taxonomy): domain Eukaryota; kingdom Metazoa; phylum Mollusca; class Bivalvia; order Lucinida; family Thyasiridae; genus Conchocele; species Conchocele bisecta. The sequence continues at coordinate 113,670,670 of CM055266.1, forward strand.
GCCTATTAACAACTAAGGTCATTAAGGCCGGGTCAATGGGTTTAGTACTAAATCCCATATGGTACCTGTACAAGTGCATGTTCAAGTGCATGTACAAATTGGGGGGAAATCCCAAAATCAGAACTGAATATTTACAATAAAAAACTATACAACGTATATGCAGCCCTGAAATCAGAATACTCCTGATCTGATGCCAGGTCGTCGCCACACCAGAATCACTTGGCCCCCTCCCAAAAGCAGTAGGATCTTACTACTTTTATAATGGGCAATAACCCTATTCAACTCTCAGGTAACAAAAGAGCCAAAGATAAAAACGTACCTGAGGGCCAAACCAGGTTGTGATTCCTATAAGGAGGAACCCCTACCGTAAATGCACCCTTCGTGTGAACAAAGTTTAGTGAAACGGCCCCTAGGTCGGCATTCCGGTAAGTATTATAAACAAATTAATAATTTATAATCCTAGAGCAAGATGCTCACGCTCGAACACAATAAAATCAGAGTAACATTTTGAATCAATAATCAACCATGCACTCAACCATGAGATAATATGACCAGTCCAGGAGATTAAATAGGGGTTTAATTTTTGTGTGACCAGTGTAGCCCCAGATCAGTCTACACATCTACACAGTCTGATCTAGACCTACATTGTTCACTAGTGTACTGGGGAAACACAAATCAGAACTGAATATTTACAAAAACAAAAATGAATATTCAGCCCGAAAATTAGAATAACCCAACCTAGTACCAGAAAGACAAAACTGTACCTGAGGGTCAAACCAGGATATCGGAATTCCCAAAGGATGAATCCCATCGTTAAATTTACCCTTCATACACTCCCACCTGCCACCCACAGCTGACCAGGAGCTACAGTGGCCTGGGGGCCGTTTCAAAAACTTTGTACGACTAAAATGTTCGTAGGTGCAAAATTATGATAGTCTGTAAATTTCATATTAACAATGTTTCCTTGTAAACAATTATTGGATTTACATTTATTGAGCATAGGCTGCATATGCAGCCTATGCTAAATAAATGTAAATCCATCAATTGAAATTTCCAGACGATCCTAAATTTGCACTTACCGGTACGAACATTTTCGTCCTACGAAGTTTAGTGAAACGGCCCCCAGAAATTTAGTACAGTACTTTTGGCACAAATCAGAACAGGTGCAGCAACAAAATTGCAATCAGTACATTTGCAGCTCTGTAATTTTTGTCTGCTTTTAGAGTAATTTATGACCTATTTCCAAGGCATGGGCACCTAATTTCATGGACTGGTTTTTATACATTATTGCACAGGCAATATTTGCTGACAATGTCTATATAGTTTTCTCGAAGGACATAGAACATTTTGTACAATATAATTATGAGTCTGCTATTACCTTTGCCCGTTACAGATAATAATTTTGCAGAATAAAATATATAAATTTCAGCAAATATTCACATGCTATAAAGAATATTCTCTCATAGATGTGCACAAATTACGTCATACAAGTGGTTATAAGGTACATTAATTGATCAAGAACATTTAACATTTCTCTAGCTTTGCTCATGTTATTTACATATATATACATGCATGTACACAACATAATTATGGTGATGGACTGTACCATAGCCATGTCCATTACTCATGGATGGCAACTACATGTACTATGTTGTCTCCCGGCTTCTCTGTGCAGTAGTTTGTTGGTGATTAACGACCTATCAACAACTACGGTCATTTAAGGCTGGGCTAACGGGTTTTCTCCCACATTTAACCTGTTACATTGGGAGGGAGGGTGTGGGGGGGGGGGGGGGGGGGGGGGGGGGGGGGGGGGGGGGGGGGGGGGGGGGGGGGGGGCGGGGGGGGGGGGGTGGGGGGGAGGGGGGGGGGGAGAGCCCAAAATCAGAATGCAATATTTATATCGAAAATAATATATTCAGCCCTGAAATTAGAAAAACCTGACCTGGTGCCAGGTCCATACCACACCAAGGTCACTTGGCCCCTTCCCCTAAAAGTAATAGGATTACAAATAATCATATAATGGGTATAACCAGATTCAACTCCGGTAAGGATGAATCCCGATCGTTAAAATACCCATTGAATGTTCCCACCTGCCACGCACTCTCCATGCAGTTAAATAAAGCAGTTAAATAAAGCTACTGTATACATCAAATATTAACCATATACCTTTAATAGCAGTGTGTGAATTATGGACTATGTCAGTGTTATTATTTATATAATTCCAGCACAAAAATATTTACACAATTCCCTAACATTTGATTGGCCCGTAGCAAGTCTCTGTCCAAAATTTATATCCCAGTAAACTCCCACGCCGAACTACTTTCCGTAACCGTGAGGCGCAGTTAAAATAATTCTTAAGAAAACGGAAAATAAACACATTTTCTTGATGAATTTATTTCAAATGCTGGAATTATAAGGAATGAATGGCCTTTTTGTGGAATTTATCGGGGATATAAACTTGGAAAAGTCGCGGGAATACTGGACGAGGCCTTAAAAAATTACAATTTTCGAGAAAAAAAAAAGAAACAAAAAAAGATTTTTTTTTTTGATTTTTTTGATTTTTTTTCGAAAATTGTAATTTAATGGTGTTTAACGGCAAAGCGAAGATCATTTTAGGACAGGGTTAACAGGGTGGAATCCCGTATTTTACCAGTACGGATAAGAGAAAATCACAAAATCAGAACTGAACATTAAATTTTGTTTTCATCTTTCATGACACATCAAGTACAAAATCACATGGCTTGTCTCAAATAGTGTATCCTCAGAATGTTTGTTTGTTTGTTTGGTGTTTAACCCGGGTTCGATCCAGCATTTAACTGCTACATGAAGGGGAAAATCACAAAATCAGAACGGAACATTTACATCGAGATAAATATATATTCAGCGCTGAAATTAGAATAACCAGACCTGGTGCCAGGTCCATTCCACACCAAAGTCACGTGGCCCCTTCCCCTAAAAGTAATAGGATTATGAATAATCATAATACTCACTTAATATAACCAGATTCAACTGTCACATACAAAAATGCCAAAGACGTATGTGAGGGCCAAACCATGTCTCCAGTCGGGATTGCGGCAAGAATGAACCCCGATTGTTAAATTACCCATCGTATGCTCCCACCTGCCACCCACATCCTCAGAATGCAATTGGGTAATTAGAGCTACATGGACGAGAGAACAATTAACACGAGCCACGATCTGAGAAATCTGGCCTAATTGTTTGTGTGACCAGTGAAGCCCCAGACGAGCCTGCATGGATTAGCAGGGTCTTCACTGTTCACACAGGCAATCAGAACCATCCAGTATGACCAGAGAGGACATGGTGGTGGACTATCAGGCTGCATCAGCGAGGTTCCCAATGAAATGTGTCTGTGACTGGAGAAATGGGGCTTATGGGATTTGTGACCAGTGTAGCTCCTGATCAAATATCACACTCCTGTAGCCTGATAACAATCTATATTCCTTGTTAGAAGCATGACAGGTATTTCATTGATGGAATGCTGAACAGTGCCGATCCTGTGTAGATCCTGATCAAACTGTGTGGATGCACAGTTTTGTTTGTTTATTGGTGTTTAACGGCCTATCAACAGCTAAGATCATGTAAGGCCGGGCAAACGGGTTCGATCCCGTTTTAACCTGCTGCATTGGGGGGAAAATTTAAATCGAGAACAAATATATTCCGCCCTGAAATTAGAATAACCTGACCTGGTGCCAGGTCCATACCACACTTGACCCCTTCCCCTAAAATAGGACTATTAATAATCGTAATACTCATATAAGGGGTATAACCAGATTCAACTGTCACATACAAAATTCCAAAGACGTACATGAGGGCCAAACCAGTTCTCCAGTCGCAATTCCGGTAAGGATGAACCCCGATTGTTGAATTACCCATCGCATGCTCCTGACCAACCACCCACGTGTGGATGCACAGACTGGTCTGGATCTACACTGGACACAAAGCCCATAAGCCCCTTTTCTCCAGTCACAGCCACAATTTAATACACCAGGTTTTGTAAAATATTCAACTTATCCTGAGGCACACAAATAGGCGCACAACAAAACATTGGCCCTGCTAGATTATCCTATAACTATCTTCATACACATCTTACCGAAGCAAACAGAAATTTTTTACCAGAATAGCTCCTGGGGGCCGTTTCATTAAACTTCATACGACTAAAATGTTCTTAAGTGCAAAATTATGATAGCCTATGCTCAATAAATGTAAATCCATCAATTGAAATTTCCAGACGATCCTAAATTTGCACTTACAAACATTTTAGTTACACAAAGTTTAGTAAAACGGGTCTCTGATCAGCTAGCACATGCATGCATGCAACCCGAGGCTGATGTTGCAGGTACAGGGAATATTTACATAGTGTATGCCCTGAACAGCCATAGCTTGATTGCGGTTTCATATATGTGTGTGGATCCGACTTGAGACATGGGGCTTATGGGTTTTGCGACCAGTGTAGATCAGCCTGTACATCAGAATTCTAACGGCTAAGACTGGTCATAGTACATGACAAATCGCAGCAAATGAATCCAATTGGGCCAATGTTGTGCGACGGTTCACAAATAATTCACTTGTAAATCAACGGTGGGCAATGAACAAAATGAAACATGAACAATCACCTCGCAGTAAACACAGTTATACAGCCAAATCCTTTTGGCCGTGACTTCACAAACGAACCATATGAAATTTGGGCCACCAGCAGCCAACATACCATTATAGACAAGTGTAGACACTGACAGTTTCCTTGTGATCAAATGTTTGTCAATGTGAGTAATATTGCCTCTTAGCCTGAATGATGAACAGTGTAGGGTACGACCAGACTGCAAATATGCAGGCTGATCAGAGGCTATTTTTGCATGCTGGGAAACTTGTGGGCTAAACGGTAAATAGTTAAAAAATAGCAGACAAAATTCATCATATTGTCTTTTGTTTCTCCTTGTAAATATCATGAATATGTCTTGTAATTTCATTAGAATTGAGTCCTGAGGACTCAATTCTAATGAAATTACAAGACATATTTACAGAGAGAAATAAAAAATATACTCCTAATTTGTTTGGCGGATATTTTCACCGCTTGCATGCAGAGTTAATCTGGACAGGGATGCTTTTAACAAGTGTACTCAATTCAGCAGTGCCATTGAGCATAATGTTTGCCAGTCACAGAATTAGCTTTATAGATAAGATATAGAGAATAGTAAGTTAGTGCCTTGAATGGGAAAAATATCTGGCAAGGCTTAGGAAACGGGATGGGCGAGGCTCTGCTGAGCACATCCCGTTTCCGTGCCGCGCCAGATATTTTCCCCATTCACGGCACTAACCTACTATTCGATTTATCCCGTCAACACCTACAAATAGCTTTAAAATGCAATAAAACTAACCCCAGCCACCGCACATATTCATACGCAGTGATTAGGTCGTATTGACAGAATATCAAAAATGTTTCACGGCACATACGCACTGTGTTGACGGGATAAAAACACACATCTACAATGGTTGTATGGTTGCTTTGGTCAGTGGCGGCTATTTAACACATTACAAGTAGAGTATTTAGATATATATGGTGGATACAGGTGTTCAAGCATGTCCCATTAAAAATATATACCAGAACTATCTTGTGCAGGCAAAATGGCTCCAGAGGTGAGCAAGTGGAGATGCCAATACGTCTGTATGAGCAGATTAACACGAGTCACTGTGATGTGCCGTACCTGTAATTACATGCGATGCAAAAAAATACACTTATGGCCTGCCGGTTGACAAAAAATAATTGACCATGTATACAACCATTATATGAAATAATGCATTTCGAGAAAAATAAATGATTACTCCCTCAAAGTATGCTTCGCTAGATAAGTATACTTTGCAATGTTGGTGAAATAGGCTACAGATCATCCTGTGGCATCCGCGCAGTCTGACGAGGATCTGCACTGTTCGCCATTCCATCGATAAACACCCGTCATGCTTCTAACTAGCAATATAGTTCATCACCAGGTTATAGTGGGCCGTTTCATTAAAATTTGTACGACTAAAACGTTCGTAAGTGCAGATTTAGAATAGTCTGTAAATTTCAATTGATGGGTTTACATTTATTGAGCATAGGCTGCATATGCAGCCTATGCTCAATAAATATAAATCCAATAATTGTTTACAAGAGCACATTGTTAATGTGAAATTTACATAATTTTGCACTTACAAACATTTTAGACGTACAAAGTTTAGTGAAACGGTGGCCCCCTGGAGTGTGCAATTCATCAGCAGCTACACTGGTCACAAATCCCATAAGCCCCATTTCAGTCGCAAATGTGCTAAGACAACACGCAAGACACCACCAAATGTTTGTTTGTTTTGTTTGTTTATTAGTGTTTAACAGCCTATCAGCAGCTAAGGTCATGTAAGGCCGGGCAAACGGGTTCGATCCCATTTTAACCTGCTGCATTGGGGGGAAAATCCCAAAATCAGAACGAAATATTTACATCGAGAACAAATATATTCAGCCCTGAAATTAGAATAACCCGACCTGGTGCCAGGTCCATACCACACAAAAGTCACTTGGCCCCTTCCCCTAAAATAGGATTACGAATATCGTAATACTCACATAAGGGGTATAACCAGATTCAACTGTCACATACAAAATGCCGAAGACGTATGTGAGGGACAAACCAGGTCTCCAGTCGGGATTCCGGCAAGGATGAACCCCGATCGCTATATTACCCATCGCGTGCTCCCACCTGCCACCCACCCATCACCAAATGCCTGTGACCAGTGTCGACCAAGTTTGTTTGTTTGTTTATTGGTGTTTAACGGCCTATCAACAGCTAAGGTCATGTAAATGCCAAAGACGTATGTGAGGGCCAAACCAAGTCTCCAGTCGGAATTCCAATAAGGATGAACGCCGATCGTTAAATTACCCATCGCATGCTCCCACCTACCACCCACCAAGTGTCGACCAAGATCAACCAGAGCAGTTTGATACAGACTTAGTAATTGATTGGGGGCTTACGTCCATTCAACAGCAAGGACAGCCATATACAGATGGGAATGCACCTGTATGGGGGAACATCGCACAATAATCACAATAAACATTGTCATGATCTGGCGCCAGGTACCCATACTACAAGTACACCTGATCACTTGGACCCAGCAAAATTCACCATAAAGATACAAATTCTTAAATGTCATTTGTGTATGCATGAAATGCAAGATAGGCAAGGTCCTTGACAAAGGGTGCACTGGCTGAAAGAAGGACCGACCAGTTTGTTTGTTGGGGTTTAACGGCCTATCAACAGCTAAGGTCATTTAAGGCCTGGTCAGTGGGTTCAGTACTAAATCCCATATATTACCTGTATAAGTACAAGTTCAAGTACATGTACAAATGGGGGGAAAGTCCCAAAATCAGAACTGAATATTTACAATAAAAAAAGTATATATTCAGCCCTGAAATCAGAATAATCCTGATCTGATGCCAGGTCCTCGCCACACCAGAATCACTTCCCAAAAGCAGTAGGATCAGTAGAAGGACCGATCAGGCAATCTACATTCACTGCAAAGACAGACATCTATTTTTCCTTATTCAGGTATGGCAGCTCTGGTCGACTGATGGCCACAAATGGTATTTGTGTCCAGTGTAGCTCCTGATCAAATAGCACACTCCTGTAGGCTGATAACAACCTATATTCCTTGTTAGAAGCACAACAGGCAGTTCATTGATGGATTGGCGACAAGTGTAGATCCTGCTCAGACTGTGCAGATGCACAGGCTGATCTGGATCTACACTGATGCAAAACCCATAAGCTCCATTTCTCCAGTCACGGCCACAAATATATCCCGAAGAAAGAACATGCATCACATGTTTAATTTACATGTGGAATAAAACTTGAACGTGCATATAATTTTACAATGGGAAATGGATCATAATCCGTTTGTTTGTTGGGGTTTAACGGCCTATCAACAGCTAAGGTCATTTAAGGCCAGGTCAATGGGTTTAGTACTAAATCCCATATATTACCTGTACAAATACATGTTCAAGTACATGTACAAATGGGGGGGGGGGGGGGGGGGGAAATCCCAAAATCAGAACTGAATATTTACAATATATATATTCAGCCCTGAAATCAGAATAATCCTGATCTGATGCCAGGTCCTCGCCACACCAGAATCATTTGGGCCGCTCCAAAAAGCAGTAGGATCAGTAATAATCTTACTACTTTTATAATGGGCAATAACCCAATTCAACTCCCAGGTAACAAAAGAGCCAAAGATAAAAACTTACCTGAGGGCCAAACCAGGCAAATCGTAATTCCTATAAGGAGGAACCGCTACCGTTAATTTACGCCGTCACGTTCGCCCGACCATCACCCACCCACCCACGATCATAATCTGACCCCAAATCACGCTTGTCACCTTTGCCATTAGTGAAGACTCGGACAAGAATACATGTCAAAGTAAAATGATCAGGCTCTCCACTGTTTGACAACTAGTCAACAAAACAGCAATTAAACCTCAATCAAAGACAGACGTATCAGGCTGTATAAGTGGGACAGCTGATCGTAAAAAACTAACGAGGACTACACAGATCGGATATGAAACCGGTCCCTGATAAAAATGATACATGGTATGGTGGCATCTCACACTGTGCTAAAGTCTGGACCAGTAGCAATGTGGGCTACATTCTGATAAATCGGGACTTATTTTCATTGCGACCAGTGAAGAGCCTGATCAGACTGCGCATCAGGCTCTTCACTCGTCACAATTCAGTCAGCGTACCGGCCAATTATGCATGAACAAAAAGTGGTTTAACATCAGGTTGTACATTTCTGAGAAAGCATACTGATCAGGAACCAACTAGTCGGCTGTGAAATAAGCCTGGCTTTCTCAGAGATTGCAGCCCGTATCGTTATACCGGATACATTTTGACCCATATGCTATTCTGAGCAGTGCTGGAAAATGAAATTTTGAGCACATGTTCAGCAAAGCAAAGCTATACAATTCCAGATTGCTATTGTTCGACAATTCAAATTTGGGCACATGACAACAGAATGATTTTGTATAATTTACATTTTAATTTAAAGGCATGTATTAATGTTAGCGACCCAACATCGATTTATTCCAGCATGTGCCAGTCTTGGAATATGGGCTTCTGGTGCACGTTTCACTAAACTTTGTACGACAAAAATGTTTGTACGAAGATTTCTATGTATTGATTTCACACCAGTAATATAATTCATTCAGAGCTCCAGATAAGCTGCGTATTTGCTTAAATACCCAATTAAAATTGCCAAAAAAACAAACAATTGAAATCAGAAGTAGCGAGTATCAAAAAGCAATACTATAAGTTATTGTGATTCTACACAGGCTATATGGTGTAATATTGCCCGTCTGGAGGTATCGCCTCGGGTGAACATACCTTCAGACGGGCAATATTACACCATATAGCCTGTGTAGAATCACAATAACGTATTTGTCATACCGCAGATCCTGTATTTGGCCGTATAAACATATCTCTTATTTTGATCTTTGCGTTTTTTCAGGAAGAAAAATAATCCGAGATTTTTTTACCGTCAGTCTTAATATAAAGGCGTAAATGAACATTTTGTTTTTTTATTAAACGAAAACAAACTAAATATGGAGTAAGAAATCCATCGAAAACGACTTTATGACAGTTTTTTATATCGTGTAATTTAATGTATATTCCACTGCTCTATCGATTTGCTCTCCCTTTGGCGCCTCTAGAATAATGCGACTGGTTCCCAAACATTCGCTGTCATTGCTACGCCGCGGTTTCGTGCGTGGAACCCATAGTTTGTGACCTAAATATAGCCGTGTCACGAAGGCAAGCGCGTTTAGATTTGAAAAGCAATTTTCGTTATTTTGGCTAATATTTTGATGAGCGAAAAATATTTATGGAAAAATAAGCAACATAGACTGGTTTTGAGTGTACAATTTGTTACTTGTATTGATAAATTCGGGGTTTTATTGTGTTTAGTGAGGAATACAATTCGCAATCGGTAGACGCTTGCAAAATGTTCTTCATTGGACGCGAGGCGCCGGAGGGTAATCGCAATTCCTGTATGTCCGACGGTCTTGGCAGGTCATATAATATAAATGACCAGGCAAGCTAGCCAATCAAAAGCCGAGAAACTTATCTGCGTATGACAAAATTTTATAGTACCTTTATCATGCTCCAGAAAACAATAAACAGACCACAAATATAGCATATAAGTCTTATTTAATAAGAAAACACATCTTGGTATTTCATTAGAATTGTCTCCAAGGAGACAATTCTAATGAAATGCCAAGACTTGTTTTCATTTCGAAGCAAACTATTCAATAATTGCTGTCTGTTGATGTGTAAACAGTAGTGCGATTTTATTTTACCCAATTAAAATTTTGAAATACCCAATTGCTTAAGAAATGATGGAGTGACAATAGTCAATTACTAATTCCTTATCTGGAGCCCAATGCATTAATGCTACCATCATCAGTCTACATGTAGTGGCAATTGCATCTGAATAAATCCACAAAATTTCCCAGAATCGGCCACTAATGCGGACTTTGTTATATATTGTGGTTATGCACTTACGAAAGTCTTGGTCGTGTGAAGTTCAGTTGAATGGGCCCCAACCACATTACATATGATATTTTTAAAGCTAATTTGGACCCTGATCTGTCAAAACCCGAGTTATTGCATTTGCACCTTCTCTGCTCATGGGTACATACCCATTGTGATCCAGTCTGTGAAACAATCACGATTGACCCAGCGAAAAATCAGATTAAAGGCACATGCCCACTCCGACAGTAGGCACAAAATGTTCTTTACACGAATATAAATATTCACTATTCCACCAGTTCTAAATATTTTGAGTGCCTGCTATACAGATATAATCATTTAGTAATATTTATTTTACTGATAGTGACGCGTGGCGGTATTGGGCTATTTTCATAAATGCAAATGAGGCACGATATGTTTTAATTATTTATACTAATTAAATGTGTCGCCTGAAAAAATAATATTTTCAACATAGTATAAAGTACGATCATTGACATCAAAAAAAAAAAACGGAGAGTATGTTAACATTTTAAGGAAACACGGTTATCGCCCCTGATATGAGTGTGTAAATTTACGTCGGACATACAATGTATAATAATGCCAATCAATACGTGAGGTAATGTTGAATGAATGTTTATTTTGTCAGAAAATGTTTCAAATGATGTCTCTGATACAATGAACATTGAGTGCCTACTGAGCACCTTTAATAATAACCCTTTCAACAGACTATGAAGCAAAAATTTGCAAACACAGTAGATCCAGATGAGATGGCTTGCAACAAGCCATCTCATCTGGATCTGCAGTGTTTGTAGGTATTTCTCAGATATTTTAAAAAATACCGCGTATCCAACCCCTGCTTCGTCCAGTAATTACCATGGAACTACAAAACATTTAGGAGAGAAAGGATTAAAATGTAGGAGTATGCAACCTGAACAGGGTCTACACTGTTCAGAAATGAAATAAGCCAGGTTTTTTGTCAGATTCCGGCCGGGTACAATTCACTGTGGTTCAGTTATTGCATCATAATAGTTGGCATTGTAGATAATATATAACTGTCCGACCTAGAAACAAAAGTGCTACCTCTCTGCGATACTCTCCCCTTAGATAACCATATCGTAGGCAACTCTTGTAGCTATGTCCGACCTTATATGATGCACCTTGACAAAAATGGCCCAAATGCCTACATGACCAGTGTAGTACACCCAAATCCTGGCAGACATTCTTTGCCATTCGGGGCAAGATTTGAGAACAGGCTCACGGTGTGCACGAAATATGAAGTCAGTTAATCATGCACATCCACGTAGACCGATCAGTGTTCACGATTCAGACAGTAAAACATCCGTTAACCCATTGAATGCGGGAAATGTAAATTATCCTGTGCAGTTGTTTGTGTTCTTTCTCAATGAAAACATGTTTTGATAGCACTTCAGAATCATTTCCATTGGAAATAATTATAACGTGTTGTCAAAATGTTTTTGAGGACAAAAATTGCATAAAATATAAACAGGAGACTAGAAAAAATAATTCAGCATTGTAAGGGTTAATCACACAGTGAATAATGTGGATCAGACTGCAGGAGTACAGCGCCTGATCAGGAGATACACTAGTCAAAATGGCTGTGATAATGTAATAAATTCAGTTCAATCAAAATTAATAAATTTATCCTTAAATTTAAAATTTCTCCCAGAGTAGAGATAAGTATACTTTGTAATTTTGGTGAAATAGGCTACTGGAACTACAGTGGTCAAAGACAATTGGGCCGATTTTGTCATGATGCACAATTTCTGTAAGCAGTGCTCATATTGCACGCAATATGGGGTATTATCACATGCCGGAATTACAGAAAATATATTACGCAAACAGATTTGTACATTGTTTCACAGTTATATCACATCAACACCCGCAGCCACCCTGGTTTTGTTTGTTTTGATCATTATTCAACCTAATCTGGTCCGGAAATTCGTTGTATAATTCCACCTCTGTTTCCTGTGATAATGCATTCTTGGCGACTGTTTGGAAAGCTTGTTCTACGTTAATCGCCTCCTTGGCGCTGGTCTCGAAGTACGGTATATCTCCCTTTGTGTGGCACCAACTCTGGGCCCGCTTAGCCGACACCTGCAACACAGCATGCAGAGAGATAGGATAGACGCAGAAATATATCACATACAGCGCACAGCTCCAGATATGCCTTGCATCCAAAGAGTATTATACACATCGTTTTCAAAATCAATGCGTATTTATTTTGTTTTTAAAGGTGTTTAACGGCCCGTCAACAACTATGGTCATTTTAGGCTGGGTTATCGGGGTCAAATCCCATATTTCTCCAGTATTAATGAGGCAAAAATCCCAAAATCAGAACTAAATATTTACAAAAATGCACATTTTATTCTTACAAATGGATTATTGTTGAAAATTCACTTATTTGAGCTGCAAAAAGCAAACATGCTTTAATAAGTGAATTTACAAATTAATTAGGTCATGTTTACTCCTCCATTTTAAATTGTTGTGAGTACATGTACCTTGTACTCCTACTTTTGAAAATCAAAGCATATTCAGATATGACAAGATATCACAAGAAGCATGCATATTGAATAAAGTGGAGAAATACAGCAGCTTCTGAAAATAAAACAGAGTTTATAGAAAATTGTATAAATATTGTCGACCTGAAATAGAAATAAAAGAAATACTACAGCAGTCATTCAAGGCGAGGAGAAAGGTCAAGGTCACATGTTTTATGACGGCAGTTTGTCTGCATATGTGGTTGTGATTGGAGAAATGGGGCTTTGAGACCAGTGTAGATCCAGATCAGACTGCGCATCCGCAGGATCTGTACTGTTCGCCATTCCATTATTGAAACACCAGTCATGCTTCAAGCAAGCAATATAGATCGTTTGATCAACAGCTATACTGGTCACAAATCCCAGCTGCACCATTCCTCCCGCCACAGCCACATATAACAGACATTTAGGTAACACAGAAAACCATAACTCTAGACATAATGTTTGTAAAACATGGGTATGCCTCCCCTGGAATACTGAACCACATAAACGCTATATACCCTCTTGACTATCGGCAAGGGATGATAAAATATGGTTACGTATAAATAACTACAATAGCAAAGTAATATCCGCCCCCCCCCCCCACTATCGCATAGGGGGGCATAACTATGAGAAGTGGTTTCAAAGATCAATAGAGGCATTCGCTGAAAGTTGAAATACATGGATAAATAGGAGATTCAGCAAGCACAGCTGTCGTTGTCGTACACCTCGTTGTCAGCCTGCAGTCGTATCTGGTCGGGGAAGTTGTCCGGGTACAGATCCACCATCGAGTCACGAGCCAAGGCGACCTGAGCCACCCGGCGGAATGCCCTATCAATGTTCAAGGCCTCCTTGGCACTAGTCTCAAAATATGGCATGTCTCCATGGGCCAGTAACCAGCTCTGGAGACGCTTTGCCGTCACCTGCAAGCAGTGACAGCATGAAGCAAAATTATGTTAATTACATTCTTCACCAGGGTCTGTGGTTATAAAAACCCAACATGTACAATACTATTCTGTAGCCTATTTCACCAAAATTACAAAGCATACTTATCTAGCTATTAAAGTATACTTTGAGGGAGTAATCATTTATTTTTCCCAAAATCCATTATTTCATATAGAACGACTAAATATATTTGATGCAGCATTATTATACTGAAATTATTACATTATCACAGTCAAAATGGCTACTCTACTGATGATCTGCTGGCAGGCTCCTGGAGCTATACTGTGTGTTAGAAACATAAAAAGTGCAATGAACATGTAAACAGATGAACAAACATACATGAAATGAGTTTCTTAGTACATGTAGTATTTTATATAGGAATGAATGGCCTTTTTGTGGAATTTATCGGGGTATAAACTTGGAAAAGTCACGGGAATACTGAACGAAAGCCTCGTCCAGTATTCCCGCGACTTTTCCAAGTTTATATCCCTGATAAATTCCACAAAAAGGCCATTCATTCCTTATAATTCCAGCATTTGAAATAAATTCATCAAGAAAATGTGTTTATTTTCCGTTTTCTTAAGAATTATTTTAACTGCGTCTCACGGTTATGGAAAGTAGTTCGGCGTGGGAGTTTGCTGGGATATAAATTTTGGACTGACACTTGCTACGGGCCAATCAAATGTTAGGGAATTGTGTAAATATTTTTTGTGCTGGAATTATCATTCTATAAACCTCATTAAAACTGTGGACTTGTTTACAATTTGGTCCTTTTACTGTTTCTTACAAATACCGTAAGTCCGACTCGCTAATAAGACCACTTTTCTTCAGACCCACAAGCAAACTTAATAGGAGAACTTTACTGTATCAATCTCCAAATTGTGCTCAGGTTTGACAGTTACAGGCCCTGTACAGATCTCAATTGGTTTGAGACTTCATTTAACATGTTGCATCTGTATTGTTCAATTGATGCATAATTAGGTGATAATAATGCTGAGTTTTCAATTTGGAACGACAAATGGAAGGTTTTATGGTCTGAGAATTTGTTTATGGAGATGCGTGATTTATGCCATTTCTGATGGAATACAGACAAGTGGCCCATTTCTTATATTCCTCTTAAATTCCTTAAATTGCACAGATCTCCTTTTATTCCTTTTCACCCCAGCATTAGGAGACAGCTCATCTGGATCTACAGTTTTGCACATGTCGGTTTTATGTTCTGTAGGGTTGAAAGGGTGTCGAGTCCCTATCCGAAAGGATTAGGCTACATTAGGTGAAAAAATCTTTCCCAAGAACAAGTGACCAGAGATTCTCACATGTCCAGTTTTACGTACCGAGTCACATCTGCTCCCGGAACATGAACCGATTCTACAAATATTTGCCCAGCAATGAGTTATTTATTTAATGGTATTTAACAGCCTGTCAACAGTAATTTTGGGCCGGATTAATGGGGTCGATTCCAATATTTCACCTGTTGTGATAGCGGGAATATCTCCAAAATCAGAACCGAGTATTGACAGAAAAAATATATATTCAGCCGCAATATTAGAATAACCTGATCTGGTGACAGGTGCTCGCCACACCAGTATCCCTTCGCCACATTTCCTAAAAGTAGTTTGTTTGTTTATTGGTGTTTAACGACCTATCAACAGCGAAGGTCATGTAAGGCCGGGCAAACGGGTTCAATCCAGTTTTAACCTGCTGCATTGGGGGGAAAATCCCAAAATCAGAGAAGAATATTTACATCGAGAAAATATATATTCAGCCCTGAAATTAGAATAACCTGACCTGGTGCCAGGTCCATACCACACCAAAGTCACTTGGCCCCTTCCCCTAAAATAGGATTACGAATAATCATAATACCCGTACCCATATAAGAGGTATAACCAGATTCAACTGTCACATACAAAATGCCAAAGACGTATGTGAGGGCCAAACCAGGTCTCCAATCGGGATTCCGCGGTAAGGATGAACCCCGATCGTTGAATTACCCGTCACATGCTACCATCTGCCACCCACTCCTAAAAGTAGTAGGATAAGAAATAAGAAGTACATGAGGGCCAAACCTCGGAATTCCCGTATGGATGAATCCAAATTGTAAATTGACCTTTAGCCTATTTCACCAACATTGCAAAGTATACTTTTCTAGCAAAGTATACTTTGAGGGAGTAATCATTTATTTTTCCCGAAATGCATTATGTCATATAGAAATAACGACTGCTTATATTTGATGATTAAAAGTATGCAGAATTATTATACTGAATTTATTACATTATCACAGCCAAAATGGCTGTGATAATGTAATAAATTCAGTATAATAAAAATTAATAAATTTGTCCTAAAATTGAAAATTTCTCCCTCAAAGTATACTTTGCTAGACAAGAATACTTTGCAATGTTGGTGAAATAGGCTACTGTAATTCCGGTATGGATGAATCCAATTTGTAAATTGACCTTTTGCATACTCCCAAGCAGCCGCCCAAGGGCAGCAATGAGATGGACAACTAGGATGACAGCCTATGTAGCCTACAGTACACCTACCGCTCGGTTTTCCAAGTCTATTTTATTTCCTATGACAACAAACGGGAAGTTTTCCGGGTCCCTGGGGCTCGCCTGTATAAGGAACTCGTCACGCCAGCTGTCCAAGGACTTGAACGTGTTGGGCATCGTGACGTCATACACAAGCACACAGCAGTCCGCCCCGCGGTAGAACGCCACACCCAGACTCTGGAATCTTTCCTGGCCCGCCGTGTCCCAAATCTACAACCACGCGGTATATATTTACCATTTTACGTATCAAATTCCCAAACACATGCATTATTTCATGTTTCTAATATCTAATGCTTGTTAGAAGCACAACAGGTGTTTCATTGATGGAATGGTAAACAGTGCAGATCCTGATCAGACTGTGAGGATGAACTGGCTGATCAGGATCTACACTAATATGTGGTACATAGTTGCCATTTTATTCTGATCAAATTCACAAACACGTGTTATATTCACGGAAAATGTGTTTCACTGATGGAAGGGTGAGCAGTGCAGATCCTGATCAGATGGTGGGATGCACTGGTCACAAAGCACATAAGCCACATTTCTCCAATCACACGGTATATTTACCATTTTATTTGATCAAATTCCCTAACCCACGTGTTATATTCATGGTACATGTGTTTCACTGATAGAATGATGAACTCTTGATCAGACTGTGCACAGGCTGATCTGGATCTGCACTGATACGTGGTACATATATGCCATTTTATTTGATCAAATTCCCAAACACACAAGTTATAATTAGGTTTCTAATATGTGGCTGTGATTGGAAAAAAGGGGCTTTATGTGATTTGTGACAAGTGTAGCTCCTGATCAAATAGCACTCCTCTAGCCTGATAATAATCTGTATATCTTGTTAGAAGCATGACGGGTGTTTAATTGATGGAATGGCAAACAGTGCAGATTCTGATCAGACTGTATGGATGAAACGACAAATAATTGGAATAATGTAGCGCGAAAATATTTCAGCAAACTATGATTTCAATTAAACATATTTTATTGCTCTATTTAGACTGTATACAGTAGTATCAAGATATACAATTTACTATTAATACGAGCAAACAGGTTGGGTTTTAACAACATTAGTTACAGTCCTTCCCAAATAGTAAACTATGTTTTGATTTGAAGAAGCCCGATGTTGGGATCGCGAGTTACAATATGGCGGTGTACCTGCATAGTGACGAGACGGTCGTCCACCATCACCTCCTTGGTGAGAAAGTCCGCCCCTATAGTCGCCTTGTACTGGTTGCTGAACTTCTTGTTCACATACTGGTTCATCAGGGACGTCTTCCCAACACTGCAACACACGCGGCGGTGAACGTGAAAGGGCTTAACCATTTCAACACAACAGATCTCTATAGCGGTGTTTACAAACAGTGTAGATCAAGATGAGCCAGCTCGTGATGAGCCGTCTCATCAGGATCGCACCTTTTGGCAAGTACCGAAGCTTTTTTATATAAAATAAAACAACACAGTGTATAAACTATTTTGTGACGATCGGATTGGTCAGAAAATTAACATCAAAATCCATTCCAGTAACTCAGCAGTGAAACAGTTAACCCTTACTACGCTGAATTAAATGTTGTCGTCTGCTGGAAATGTTTTATTTTCAATATTTCTGGACAAAAACCTGGTTTTGACAGCACATGAGAATCATATCCAGTGGAGATGATTCTCATGTGCTGTCAAAACCAGGTTTTTGTTAAGAATTAAAGCAAAACTGAAAAACAGCAGACGGCAATTTCCGTCAACAGCATAGGAAGGGTTAACATCCCAACAACAGCTAAGGTCATGTAGACAGAGCACATGGGTTTCAAGTTTCATCCGAAAGACCAGTGGGATGGAAACACTATGCACTATGAAAGTATTTCATGCCTAGGGTGGTGACTGAATTTACAACCTTTGGTACATAAGTCCAGTGCACTCACTTCTAGGCCATTTCAGTTGTTGGACCACTTACCCATTGAGTTGATGGGAGATTCCCATATATTAAGGGACATGCATGGGCAGTTTGAGGTTGGAAAATGACAGTACATAAAATTAATAGAAAATATCAAGAGATGAGCATGTACATGTAGCTGACAGGCGAGAGACACAGGTTGAAGTAACGGACCCAGGTCTATGAATACATTCAATATGCCTAAAAGCATCAATAAATGAACAAAAATAAGCTACAGTCGAACTTCGATGGGTCGAACCCTGGTAAACTCGTCAGCCATGCTTGCCTCGAACTAGCCTTTAGGTCCCGGCAGAATTCCTATATAAATACGTTAAAACTACCCGGTATAGGTCGAACTTGTGAAAGTCGAACAACCCTCGATGCCTCGAATCGCTGTCACGCCCGGTCGTGTATAAATCCACTATAAACACCACAAAAACTCGAACATGTCAGACGATATTGTCTCCAGACTAGTTGATTGACTTTCACACCTATTGTTAACCGGTTGTCAAACAAATCTCAAGTGGTCATTTGAGCGTATACAATAATGGCAGTCGTGACCAGCATAAGTGGTAATTATGCATTGACCAATGTCGGCGAAGTTGTTAGTTAATTAAAGTGGTAATTTATGGGACTGGGTTCCATGTGATAGTAAATTATGATATGCAGTGAATGTGGTTCCGGGTCCGAAGTAGTGATGGGGCGACTGGACATGCATCTATTGATTTATCAGTGTATGACGAGCGATGTAATTTTATACCTACAAGCATGCGCATCATTTTATGGCAAATACATATTCACTCACAAAGATTTATATTTGATTAGATAAATATTTGTCATGAAATTACGCAAATGCCAATTACGCAAATGCCAATAGGTACAAAATCAGAGATGCTTTCACATGATCGTATCGGACGGGCAATCAAATCCGCCAATTGTATTTCGTAATCATTTTCTGTTGTTCTCGTGTTCTATTGCTGTATAATGGCTATGTAAATAAAAACACACATGAGTTTGCCGCTTTCTTTATTTTATTAAAGCCTGTTTCTGTTAATAAACGACTGTGACAATCAACCGTAAATGCAAATGTAAGCGCATTTATATGAAACAACGTGTCATAATGACGACTTGTTTCACTTAGTACACTGACCAACTCGTAGATCTGAAATGGTTACAGTAGAAAATCCCGATGGGTCGAACAACGGATGGGTCGAACTAAAACTTAACCCCGCAGGCTGTTCGACCCATCGAAGTTCGACTGTAATTCTTTTTTTTACTCCCTCCATATAGACTTTATAAGTCTATATGGAGGGAGTAAACAAATTTGTTTAGCTTATTTTTTTCATTTATTGATGCTTTAAGGCATATTTAATGTACAATGTATTTATAGACCCTGGTCCGTTACTTCAACCTGTGGTGAGAGACAAGCCTATATCATGCCACATAGAGACAAGAAACGAGGCAAAGCCACGAAGGCCAGGTTTTTTCCAAACATAGACACTTGGATAACATAATTATACCCACTAGTTGTAGACTATATGGCTGTGGCCTGCATGTCGCGCCTTGGGGTGAGGCCATGGATACTAAAAAAAGAGATATAGTAGATGGAAAAACTTTAACCGGACACACGGACGTACGGACGGATGGACGGATGTATGCCAAAATGCCGACTATATCACGCTTTCCGCAAGCGGGCGCGACAATGATGATAAACACCCATGTGAAGTATCAAGGTAATGGATGAAGCAGTTGCAGAGATATAGTACACAAAAAAACTTTAACAAAAAAAATCAAAGTAATTTGACCTTGACATTGGGCACAAGGGCCGCACGGTTGAGGGGTAGAATGAAAATATGGATGATGATAAACACCCATGTGAAGTTTCAAAGTAATGGGCGAAGCAGTTGCAGAGATATAGTATAACGAAAAACGTTAACAAAAAAACTTTAACCAGACGTATGTTAAAAAGTTAACGTTGAAAATGGCTAAGTCAATTACGTAGAAATAACAGGTCTAGGTAAAAACTAGATCTGTCAGTAAGCGGGGGCTTACGGAATACCCCCCGCGTCAGCCCTGACCTAGAATGAATTCCAGCTCGCATACTATCATTTTCAGATAAAAGACTATGTCAGCACATATGGAGAGTGCGATGGTGGTTCCAGTTGAAACAAGAGCTGTAGGAGAACAGCATAGCTCGACTACGAGGGTTGTCGATGTACACATAGCTTGACAAAGAAGGTGGCTGCGGCCTGCATAAAAACCTTAACCAAGGTTGACTAAAAACCTTAACCAAGGGAAATTAAGTAAGTAATTCAAGGTTAAATGTAGGTCAATGTCAGATATAGGTCAGGGGTTATTGATGTACATTACTAGGAGATGAAGTTTTCCAAGTATGGTTTCTGTAGGCCCAGGAGTATTCCATATACAAGCTTGACTAAAAACCATAACCAAGGGGAAATAACTAAGTAATCCAAGGATAAAAGTAGGTCAAGGTCAAAAATAGGTCAGGGATTATTGATGTACATCACTAGGAGATGAAGTTGTCCAAGTATGGTTGATGTAGGCCCAGGAGTATTCCATATACAAGTTTGACTATAAACATTAACCAAGTAATTCAAGGTTAAATGTAGGTGAAGGTAAAATAAAAGTCAGGGGTTATTGATGTACATCCCTATGAGAAAAAGTTATCCAAGTATGGTGTCTGGATGCACAATAGTATTCCATGTACAAGCTTGATTAAAAACCTTAACCAAGGTTGACTAAAAACCTTAACCAAGGGGAATTAAGTAAGTAATTCAAGAGGAAATGTAGGTGAAGGTCAAATATAGGTCAGGGGTTATTGATGCACATCACTAGGAGATGAAGTTGTCCAAGTATGGTGGGTGTAGGGCCAGTAGTATTCCATATACAAGCTTGACTAAAAACCATAACCAAGAGGAAATTAACTAAGTAATTGAAGAGGAAATGTAGGTCAAGGTCAAATATAGATGATCAGGGGTTATTGATGTACATCCCTATGAGAAAAGGTTGTCCAAGTTTGGTGTCTGTATGCACAATAGTGTTCCATGTACAAGCTTGACTAAAAACCTTAACCAAGGTTGACTAAAAACCTTAACGAAGGGGAATTAACTAAGTAATTCAAGAGGAAATGTAGGTGAAGGTCAAATATAGATCAGGGGTTATTGATGTGCATCACTAGGAGATGAAGTTGTCCAAGTATGGTGGGTGTAGGGCCAGTAGTATTGCATATACAAGCTTGACTAAAAACCTTAACCAAGGTTGATTAAAAACCTTAACCAAGGGGAATTAATTAAGTAATTCAAGAGGAAATGTAGGTCAAGGTCAAATATAGATCAGGGGTTATTGATGTACATCACTCGGAGATGAAATTGTCCAAGTATGGTGGGTGTAGGGCCAGTAGTATTCCATATACAAGGTTGACTAAAAACCTTAACCAAGGCGTGACGTGACGGTGACGCCGACGCCGGGGTGACAACATAAGCTCTACTTATTCTTCGAATAGTCGAGCTAAAAAGCAAACTAGACATTCTAACTCTGTGACCTTGACCCCTGGCATAAATGGGGGTCATAGGTTTGTTGCAGAATGATGTATGAGTGTCAGAGAAGGGCCGGGTAAAATATCACTGCATTCCGCAAAGGGAAAGAGAAGTTATAAGGAAATTTACATTTGTTAAGTTTTAGTTTTTTTCTAAGTTTATAAGTCCGTGGCCTTGAGCCCTGGCATAAATGGGGGTCATAGGTTTGTTGCAGAATGATGTATGAGTGTCAGAGAAGAGGTGGGTAAAATATGAAAGATTTCCGCAAAGGGAAAGAGAAGTTAAAAGGAAATTTACAATTGTTAAGTTTTCGTTTTTTCTAAGTTTCTAAGTCCGTGACCTTGACTCCTGGCATAAATGGGGGTCGTAGGTTTGTTGCAGAATGATGTATGAGTGTCAGAGAAGGGGCGGGTAAAATATGAAAGATTTCCGCAAAGGGAAAGAGAATGTGGTACAGTAACGAAGAAATGGACTCAAACACGAAAACTTAACATTGATTGTGGACGCCGCCCGCCCGGCTTTCGCCAATCCAATAGCCTGGATTTTTTTCAACCAAAAAAAACCTGCCTAAAAACCACTTACCCACTGTCACCCAATATGATGACCTTCAACAAAACCTTTTTTCTGGAAGCCATGCTTCTGTATTAGTAAACAGATCTTTATAGGAGAATCTGAAAATAGAATTTGAATAGATCATCAGGATGTGAAATGTTGAAATGTATGGTATTCAGCTAATAATGTCATCTCAAGTTAAGTTTTACCATGAAGTTCCAATGAAATGTATTGGTATGTATGGGAAAATATATGGGAAATACCGGTAAGTTAAATTATCTCCATCATCTTTGAAATTCTGTCAGATCAGGTCATTTTGACTCCTGGAATTCAAAGCCTATTAAAAACCCGAGCCCACTGGTGGAAGACTCGGACCTGTGACACAAACAAATGTCCATTAAACTATGTGTAATGCATTTCAGGAAAAATAAATGATTACTCCCTCAAAGTATACTTTGCTAGTAAAGTATACTTTGCAATGTTGATGAAATAGGCTACAGATATTCACGTTAGTGAAATATCATCCGCAAGTGACAATGAGACCTTCGACGACGAAAACAACGGCGATTATGATGAACACGAGTCACGACATTTTTCTGACATTGCGGTGCATATTTATTTGTTGAAAAATCCAACTTCTAAGTTATAGTTTTGCATATTTAGCGTCAAAGTTGATCTAAACTGACAAGAAACACTGAATATATTCAATTGAGAATGTGTTTCAACAAAAAATTGACATTGATTTACGATCAAAAGTGAGTTTTAAGCTGAAAGAAAAATGGTCTTATCGATTGACACGTGAGCAAGTTGCTGCCCCCACACCGTTTCGGACCTAGTCATGAATTTGTGAGAAATGATAAATTTCACAGTTTTTACGTCATTTTAAATATATTAATTGATAACATCATAAATTGATCATAATAGGTGATAGTGTCTGTTGACGGCCCTGCACAATAAAATATACTGTTTTCAACATTTTAATGAAATTATATAGTGTATTAAGTCCATTTGCTGGAATCAAAGTATCATATGGCAAAGTAGTTTTAGTACAACTTTTATCTGGGACGAAGGATATATGTATGTATGGTCCCTGCTTGTATACAGTCATTCAAATGACACAGAACCTTATAATGTGAATAAAAATAAATCAATAAATGTTGTTGTTTTTTTCAATGTATTCCTTACGACCCTTAAATTTCAGGTTTGACCCCCATAATTTTGTACAAGGGGTAAACTACATGTATGACCCCCAAAATTTTAACTCTGGAGAAAACACTGGAAAGGTACGCTAAATTCTGGCTCAAAAAGAGAAAATGGCGTAAATTCGCTATATAAATTCATTAAAAGGGTGTAACTGTTTTTGCTTTTCCGTTGGTCCATCATTTTGAACAAATTGACAGGTTTTGGTAATGGCGTCGTTACTGAGACCTTAGTCGTGACTGCATGACTGTCTTGATATACAGTCATGATGGCTTACTCTTGTAAAGTGGCATTTTCCTGTGGAATTTTCAAAAACAGAACAGTCGGAGCACCTCGTATCAGGGACACCGCAGTATAGTGGATTCATTAATATGCATTACGTAAATAAACACGCGCCGCTTCACGCGCCACAACCCGGAAGTTTGCAGCAGAAGTTGACATTTTATCACTGCAAAATGTTTCGTGTTGCACTTGAGCATGAAAGTATGATTGTGAAATACCTATACAATGTTGAATTTCATCTAAAAACTTTTTTCCCCATTCATAAACAATACCATTCCAACGTAATTTGATGCATCTTGTTGTGTCAAAATTCGCCGATCATTGGTGTGACACTTTGACAGCGTCAAGGTCATATAAACAGTAGACTGGTTGCTGTCAAATTACCCAATATTGCCACAGGCAACTGTAGTGGGATCTTATGTAAAACGAGCCAAATGGTACTTCCTTTGTTAATTGTAGCAGCATGGTTAGCATGTTAATTGATCAAAATCATGTTCTATGAATTAAAAAAATTATGTTTTGTGAAATTATTGTTTTTATTTGTTATTTAATAAAATTCAGTATTAGTATTATGAATATTCAATAAATATAAAAATAATGAATAATAATATTTATATAAATTAATGCGACCCCCCCCCCATCCCACCCTTCTATCCTACCACCCTGATATGTGTCCTATCACCCAGCTAATAAACCTGAGATGTCAATGATGTGACTATCGTCTCTGTCATTTCAGGTTTCACCAACTCCTGCAAAAAGACGAAGGAGGGTCCATTCCCCAACACAGCTGACCAATGCCTACTTGGATGTCATTGGAAAAAAATGTCAGTCCATAAATGCACCAAATCTGTAGCCTATTTCATCAACATTGCAAAGTATACTTTACTAGCAAAGTATACTTTGAGGGAGTAATCATTTATTTTTCCTGAAATGCATTATTTCATATAGAACTAACAAATGCATATATTTCATGATTAAAAGTATGCAGAATTATTATACTGAATTTATTACATTATCACAGCCAAATTGGCTGTGATAATGTAATAAATTCAGTATAATAACAATTAATAAATTTATCATAAAATTGAAAATTTCTCCCTCAAAGTATACTTTGCTACTAAAGTATACTTTGCAATGTTGATGAAATCGGCCCCTGGGGTCCCAGAGCAAATTCTGAGAGATCGAGTCAATGGCAGAATACGTGTAGATAATGTCACATGTTTGATCAAGCAGAATAGGCGAGGCTGACCAGACATATCAGGGAAATCACGACCGTTGGGTATGGCTACACCTGTTCAGGTCATAAATTTAGCCTCTGAATACGCCGTACTTCTGGGAAAGCGGGACAGGGACACACCATTGACCCACAGGTGGTTTTATGGCTTTCCGAGTCGTTGACCAGAATTAAAGGTTCAGAGGCCCAAAACGCTGTCTGAACTTCGTTCAAAAGCTTGCTCTACAGA
Source organism: Conchocele bisecta (assembly GCA_029237695.1). Lineage (NCBI taxonomy): Eukaryota > Metazoa > Mollusca > Bivalvia > Lucinida > Thyasiridae > Conchocele > Conchocele bisecta. The sequence goes on from CM055266.1 coordinate 113,696,252, forward strand.
TAGCATTACCAGGTATTTTGAGGAGCTGGGGAGAATATTGGACACGTACGGGTTAAAGGACAAGCCACAGCTAATCTATTATGCAGACGAGAAAGGCGTTCAACAGAATTTCAAACCCACACATGTCATTTCGTCGGTAGACTGGGCTAAAGATAACAAGATCATTCTATTCGTTCTCCCTCTACATATGCATGAAACATCAACGCAATACAGATAGCGTCATTGGAAGGTACAACGTATGTTCTGTCGCCTGCAAAGCATATACAAAGGGGCTGTCACAAGCAAATTTACAGGCAACGTTTAGGAAATCTGGGATTTACCCCTTTAATCCTTCAGAAATAGATGTCACCGTCTTCGAGACAAACCAACTTCGACAGCAATTTCAAAATGAACACGGTACCACAGATGTTGTGACAGCTATAACAGAGGTAGATGTCACTATCAGGTTACAGAAATACTTCTCTGAATCGCAACACAAAAAATCCAAATTCCAGCCTCCTCTAAAATCACCTGGTACAACAATTAGACCTACATGTACTACTGACAAGTCAACAGTGAAGAATCCAAAGAAACGAGTTAACCCAGTGCGTACTAGTGAAAGTCCCAAACCAGGCCCATCGGGAGTTCAAACACATGCACATGTAATACAAGATTCGGCATTAGATTCGGACGAATCCGAGTACAATCCAAAAGACCTGTGCTGCGTTTGTGGCAATAATTTTCCTGATGCTTTAAACCAGCTGCCGTATGATGAATTTGCCACGTGAGGGGAAATGCGACTTTGTGTCATGTGCGCACTGGGTTCATCTCAAATACTGATGCCCAGTACGTGTTCTTTAGACACAGTAAATTCTACTGTCCCTGTCATGGATTGCCATGGACGGGGTCAGAGGAATAATTTTGACTGATAAAGGAAAAAACAGTGTAAATACGTTATATTTATACATTTAATAATTTAGTGCATTACAGTTACAAATTCTTTTGAACTTGATAATTAGAGTTTACTGCGCATAAAAATACTGCTGAATGACAGTCAGTGAACTCAGTGACGAAGTTATCCCTGCTAATTTGTGATCCACGAACCCGTGTGCCAATCTGATTCCAGCCTTGTGGTGAAGTTGTTTATGAAAAATGGCGACTGCACGTTTGACAGTGAATATTTCAATAAAACACGATTCACAGGCTTACTACTTAGGTAAGTTGAGTTATGTTTTGGTTAAATAATTATGTTGTTACATGATATATTATTCAAGGCCAACACGATAAAATCCTTAAGAACCGTACCGTGACATACTCCCCCGCCAAATTGAAATTCGTCCTCGAATTACATATTTTTTGGGTACAGTGAAAATCTGTGGGAAATCTCGGAGTACATGATAGTCATGGTCCCTCGTTCAGGGCCCAAATGTAACAGGAAGAGAACCTAACACATATACATATCTTCTGTACTAGAGTTACTAGATCCTTACCGCGACAGAAATTCCAAAAAAAATTAAAAAATTATTGACAAAATTCATGAATATCCGGTAAATTTTTTGTTAATAATATGGCCAAATAATCAATGTGATTGCTTGCCATTATTGTAAAAGAAGATGTTAGATGCTGTATATGTTCAGTTTTATTGAAAAATATAAAATGCCAATAAACAAATAGCAGCCGTCACAACCCAACTTGATTGGGTCGGTGATGCTCTCGACTACGGAGACCTACCCGTTGGCACCTCATGGATCCACAGGAACCGGTCTCAACGATTATTGTGTTACATTAGAATCATTTAGACCTGTTCCTGTGCATGGATAGACATAATCAGCCAATCCGAGTGGCTTATTACGTCAAACAACAAGACGCTGGCGGGTGGGTGCTGGTAATGACACCATCTGCAAAACGTCTAGGCTTATTCCGTAATATAGGAATGAATGGCCTTTTTGTGGAATTTATCGAGGGTATAAACTTGGAAAAGTCACGGGAATACTGGACGAAGGCCAAACGAAGTTTACTGGGATATAAATTTTGGACAGAGACTTGCAACAGACCAATCAAATGTAGGGAATTGTGTAAATATTTTGCTGGAATTATAGGTTCATAAATCTAAACTATCACCAACTGAAATCTATAAAATTAAAAATATTTATTTTACAACAAACTAGGAAATCAAAATTTCAGTTTCCATTTTTTATTTTTAATTAAAAACAGATTGGGATTAGGCACATGACAATCAATTTGATTAGTGAAGTGCGTACATTGGTTTTAATAGGTTTAAAACTGAAATACATAATTTATGACATCAGCATGATCAGCTGCTTTTTATGTTTTTAATTTTTAACAACTGAAAAAGAAATTAGACTGAAAACGAATAAGAGGGTTAAAAATCAGACCATATACGATGAATTACTCTTATTCCTGAATTAATAAATTCTGATAAACAATGTTAAGTTTCTTACAGTTCTAACTAGTTTGTATCATACCAAAATCTTCCTTGAATGAAAACTGTTCACATCTGTGGTCCACCCTCAATAGAAAATGGCGCAGTATCATGTGATAACATGACGTCACAGACTGTGCATTGACTTTACTTTTATTTGGGAGCAATGTTAATTTTACATTACTATTCTTAACCCGAGAACCAGTCCAGCAAAGTTTTCAGTACACATTACCAACACGTGTGTAGACACATGAGCGTGTACACAAGTTTGTAGGTGGGTGTAGGTGTAAAAGACACCAGAGGCAGAGAGGATGGCTACACATAGTCACACAGCACTTGACAACGACTGTGATTTTGAGTCATCAGAACTGGGGACCAAAGATTAGTAGGTTACGGTCGAATGATTTTCAAATGAATTATCTACTAAAATAACCATTTATCATTATTCATTATTTGGGGCCTATAGGCTATACGTCAGATCACAGGTGACGGAAAACAAATCACATGACAGTATACAATATTATATTTATACATACAGGCACTTTGTGGTATGAACGACAGATACTTCATTACATACCATGATCCAGGTAATACCCATTTTTACTCCCATATTAAATATCTACAAGGTTAGCTTAGAAAAGGTCAGCTCTACGAATGTGTTTTACTATTTCATCTGTCTTTTATAAATATGTTTTGTATCTGTGAGAGCTGAGACCCTTATTGTGTAATATTTAGTCACGGTACTCTCCCTTTATTTCATATACAAATAATATTTCCATTTTGCATCAAAACATTAAAATGTTTTGCATCAAAACATTAAAATGGGCCCCTGGTATGAGCAAATTAATCTCTGTGAGCGTGGAGTCGTAAAGTTGGGGGGGGGGTTCTGGGGGTCCTCCCCCAGGAAATGTTTAAATGCCAGATCGTCGCAGATGCGATTTCTTTACACCTAGGCCACGAAACAAGTAATCCAACTATCCGAGTATTGTCCGGACCCCCCTGTATCCGCGCCTGAGCGGTCACAATTCCGGCAGCGGCGTTGTCGGTGTCGTCAACAATTTAGGAAGTAAATATTGGACATATTGGACAAATTTCCCATATCTCTTGATCCGTAAGCTTGATCATTACCAAACTTCATCAATAGCTTCCTCGCATTGATAGCCACCCATCCAGTGTCATTCAGGTGACCTTAACCTTTGTGGGATGTAAATTTTAGATGTAGCCAAATTAGTTGGATCATTACCAAAGTTCATCAATAGCTTTCTGACATTAATGTCATGGGCTGGCTATCCACTCACTGTCATTCGGGTGACCTTGACCGTCACCTTGGTGGTCTTAACCTTTGTGGAACGTAAATTTTGGATGTCGCCAAATTTCACCTTCACCTTGGTCACGGCTATTTATCCACTCATTCGGGTGACCTTGACCTTCACATTTGAGGGATGTAAATTTTGGACGTAGCCAAATTTCTCATATCTCTTGATCCGGTAGTCAGATCATTACCAAATTTAATCAATACCTTTCTCACATTGATACGACTGTCATTTGGGTGACCCTGACCTTCACCATGGTCACCTTAACCTTTGGATCAATAATTTTGTGAATACATCCAAATGCTGAATACCTCCTGATCCGTTAGTCGGATCCTTTACCAAACTTCATCAATAGCTTTCTCACATTGATGGCTACCCAGTTTCTCATTCGGGTGACCGTGACCATGGTGACCTCGACCTTCATGTCAATAATTTTGAGCGTACATCCAAACGTTGAATAACTCTTGATCCGTTGGTCGGATCATCTCCAAACTTCATCAATAGCTTCTTCATATTGATGGATATCTACCAGTGTAATTTGGATGACCTTGACCTTGGTGACATTCACCTTGGTGTAAACAATTTTGAATATCTCCTGATCCGTCAGTCATATCATTATCAAATTTCACAAGTAGCTTCCTCACATTGATAGCTATCCATCCAGTGTCATTTCGGTGACCTTGACCCTCACCTTGGTGACCTTGATGTTTGTTTCAATAATTTTTATGTACGTCCAAATGTTGAATATCTCTTTGGTCACCTTAACCTTTGGGTCAATCATTTTGTGAATACATCCAAATGCTGAATACCTCCTGATCCGTTAGTCGGATCTTTTCAGGGTTCCCACACAGAAGCTGATGTAAAATTCCCTGACATTTCCCTGACAAAATGCCATTTTTCCCTGACAAAAGGAGCGACGTCATTAACTTAAATTTGTGGTAGTAATTGCTTCAAGATCAAAGCCGTAACATGTGAACTCTAAATTAATGTTGGCCTCCATATCCTCCCCTTCAGCAAACCCTAACCACATCTTTGGATGTATTTTGTTAATTTCATGAAAACAAGTACACATGTGAAGAATAAAAAACATGAAGTCCATATACTTAAATTTATGTCTAACTTTTGTTCAGAAAGAATAACATGTGATTTTATATCATTTCTCATGTATCTAAGTTTGTTTCACACATATAACATCATTACCAATGGCATCAAGGTAAACATACATGCACTTACATAACAGGCGCGGATACAGGGTGGGGGGGGTCCAGGGGGTCCGGACCCCCCCCCCCTGCTCCCGGCAAAAAAAAAAAAAGAAGACGAAAATCTACAATACTCGAATAGTTGGATGACGTTTTTCGTGGCCTAGGTTTCAGGAAATCGCATCTGCAGCGATCTGGCATTTAAAAATTTCCAGACCCCCCGACTTTAGGATTTCTCGCTCGCGGAGGTCGGCTATGCGACTTGTAATTACAGACCCCCCCCTGCAATTATTTCTGTATCCGCGCCTGCATAAACAAATAGTATGGTATGTATACATTGTTTTACTTTAACAAATGTATCAAGTTGAGAATATTTAAATCATATCAGGTATCAATTGCGCATTAGTTGTCATTATAAACCCAAGTCAATTCATTTTCTCAGCTTACGGGCATGAAAGGTCCTAGAGCCAATTCCCGCCCTAAAATGTAACCACGGAACCGAACTGATTTTCTCAGCAAAAGAAGGACTATCAATAAAAAATACAGTTAAATTGCAATTATTATTCTTCTATTATGGCCAGTTAGTATACATGTACATGTACCGTATACTTTTTTAGCCAGGTTTTTTTTGGGAAAAAATCCAGGCTATTGGATTAGCGAAAGCCGGGCGGGCGGCGCCCACAATCAATGTTAAGTTTTCGTGTTTGAGTCCATTTCTTTGTTACGGTACCACCTAGGACCACCAAACTTTCACAGCTTCATAATCAAGGGGTGCCCACCACATATCACTATCCAACATGTTACCTTTTTTTGAACTTGACCTATTTTTTCCGCACAGTCGACTTAGCCATTTTCAATGTTAACTTTTCGCGTTTACTATGTTAAGTTTTCGTGTTTTAAGTCCATTTCTTTGTTACTGTACCACCTAGGACCACCAAACTTTCACAGCTTCATAACCAAGGGGTGCCCACCACATACAACTATCCAACATGTGACCATTTTATTTACCTTCACCTATTATTTCTGCGTAATTGACTTAGCCATTTTCAACGTTAACTTTTTAACGTACTTCTGGTTAAAGTTTTTTGGTTAAATTTTTTTTGTTATACTATATCTCTGTAACTGCTTCGCCCATTACCTTGAAACTTCACATGAGTGTTTATCATCATCCATATTTTCATTCTACCCCCCAACCGTGCGGTCCCTGTGCCCAATCTCAATGTCAAATTACTTTGAATTTATTTTTTTGTTAATGTTTTTTCGTGTACTATATCTCTGCAACTGCTTCACCCATTACCTTGATACTTCACATGGGTGTTTATCATCATTGTCGCGCCCGTTTGCAGAAAGCGCGATATCGTTGGCATTTTGGCATACGTCCGTCCGTACGTCCGGTTAAAGTTTTTTGGTTAAAGTTTTTCCATCTACTACCATATATCTATTTTTTTAGTGTCCATGCCTCGCCCCAAGGCGCGACATGCAGGCCACGGTCATCTAGTCTACAAAAAGTGGGTATAATTATGTTATCCAAGTGTCTATGCTTGGAAAAAACCTGGCCTTCGTGGCTTTGCCTCGTTTCTTGTTATTGAAGAAAATGCTGAACATGGTGTTGTTACAGAGGTATAAGCAATTTGGTTAATAATTAGCGAAACATTAAGATGATTAACAACCATGATGGAAAAGTATAATTAATAACTGGCTACTTGTATTTGTTTGTTCTGGTATTAAAATGCTGACCATCACAGACCGAGTACTTGGAAATTGTTGAGTACTTTCTCAAAGAATGATCATAAACAATGATAGTGTAATTAATAACTTACTGAGACTGAGATTCAGCTCACTCAATTTCCATCATTTCAATACACAGCAGCAAGAAAAAGTAGTAGCACAAGCAAGCAATTTGATACAGAAAGCATATGTTAACCAATTACATTCTGAAGACATATACATCATTTAATGATTTTACTGATACAAATTTATATTTGTATTTGTTTCTTATTTCCTTGCAACAACATATGTTGTGACTACCATTTGAACCCTCTCATTGAAAATGTAGTGTCCCCTGACTTGTCATAGGGGCATAATAAAAGGAATGGATTTGAATGCAACACAGTGAGTTACATGAGAAGGGTGTCAGTTTTGCATTCCTCAGATTTAAGGTAAAAGGATGGTATTTTCAAAACTTTCAATAATAGCAGTGTTAAATGTACACTCAGTACTCACAAAATGTTCTTTATATCAGAGACATCATCTCAGACATTTTCTGGCAATATAAACATTCATTCACCATCACCCCGCGTATTGATTGGCATTATTATACATTTTATATCAGACGTATATTCCCACACTGATATCAGGGGCGATAACCGTGTTTCCTTATAATGTCAGGGCTGTACAAATTGATTTTTTAGCCACTTGTCCCGGACAAGTGATGTCCCGGACAAGTGACTTGACAAAAGTGACTTGCCCAGACTTGTCCCGGAAAATATAATTTTCAGGCAAGTAATTTTGATTTGAATTGATTTCGTATACGAAACTGTCCCAAAACAAAAACTATTATCATAGTTGTTAAATATAATACAATTGAGCACTTGGCACATATACATATTATATTAAATATCTATAATAATAAACATTGCCATATTTATTCTTGTGGTCTTTTGTCACTGTGCCACCGCGGATATAACGTTGCGACAAGTGCATACTCAAAACACATTTATCGACAATAATAAAACATAAAAATCGTTTCCTAAAATAATGAGAATCGTCTCGCGTTTTCGCGATCTCGCCTTTCGCTTTTGAAATATTCGGATTAGTTTTGTTCATGCATCATGTGCATGTGCGGCGTGTTTGCAAAACGCGAGATTGAATATGATAGAATTTCGCGTTTTCGTCCCCAAAGCTCGAAAACGCGAGGTTGCCACATGTCCCTAATAGGACACGTAAACATTGTCTTAGGAGACGATTCTCATGTGCTGAAAAAACATTTTTACGTTTTTATTAAGAAATAGAACACATGTGGACAAACATCTATATTTCTTGACAACAAAAACATAATTTGACAAAAAATGATACTCGTCTTAGGAGACGATTCTAATGTGCTGCCAATACACGTTTATTGAGCAAAAAAAAACATATTTCGATACGTGTTATTGGTTAGGCTACTGCATCGCATCGTCGACCAAAACACAAGATCGTGAAAACGCGAGACCAAATCGTGAGGCGAAAACGTGAGATTCTATTGTATTCATTCTCGCGTTTTCGCCTGGCTATCTCGCGTTTTCGAGACCGCGATGTCGCGTTTTCGCCACGGCCTTTTCACAATGTCGCCTTCCGGTTTTGGAAATACGTTTGTTCAAGTCATCAGGGTTCATGTTTGAGGGCGACATGGGCGAAGTGGTCGCTTTTTTTCTGGCCAAGTCGCCTTATTTTTCCTGTAGGGGGAAGTCAAGTCGCCCTGGGAATTTTCTGGGGTTTTTTTTATATTTTTTTTTTTTTATTTTTTTTTATTTATTTTTTTTTTGCTATGAATTTCAGACCCTAGGGGCGAGTGCATGTCATAAATGCGCTAATCCCACCAAATAGGCGTGTAAAATTGGATCGCATCGATTGTTTGATGACCCCTGGTGTGTACACATAGAGTTTACAGTTACGCGATAACAGTAAGAGAAATGTTCAGTGAAATTATGATTTTTATCACTTCTCCCTAATTTTGCCTCACTTCTCCCTATTTTGCCAGGAGGGAGAAGTTACTTCTCCATAAATTTTTGGCCTAGCTTGAACCCTGGTCATTATGCAGGCCCGTAGCCTGTGGGGGGGGGGGTCGGAGCTGTCAGACGACCCCCCCCCCCCGCCCAGCCTCGAGGTCCAATTTTTCAGGAAAAAAAAATCGGGTATGGAAGGTCACAGTTAGAAGCTCGGTGGAGAATGCAGGAAATTGCATTTCAGACCACCCACCTATATTTCAAATTTTCCAGGGGGGGGGGGGGGTGGGCCTGCCGCCGGACCCCCTAGATACCTCAGGCCCCTTGGGCCTTCGAAACGACCCACCCCCCTTCAAACAGGTCTGGCTACGGGCCTGTAATATGTGTGTGTAGAATGCATGCGTGTTGAAATTGAGTTTTGCGCATACATTACATGTACGTACGTACGTAGAATGCAATTCGAACTAGCATACTTTATATGCATGTACGTACGTAGAACGCAAATCCAACACGCATGCTGTCTACACATGCATCGGCAAATCGTATTTCCAAAAGCGGAAGGCGAGATCGAGATCGCAAAAACGCGAGATTGTAACAAAAAAGAAACATGGCCGTACCCACCCATCCCCAATTAGCACATTTGCGACATATCATTTTCGGTCTAGCTGAACACCTGATGGTGTTTACAATCATCAGTCGCTAATCCAGTTTCACGTGCAAAGTGTGACTGACCTTTAGAATTCTGTGGAAACAAACATACCAAAACCACGCTATGTAGTCACTCACGTCATCGCATAGCCGATGAATTGATAATTACGCATTAGCTTGTGGAATTTCACATTTGTTTGATTTTTTGATAAAACCAAGATTTGGCAGCACATGAGAATCGTTTCCTACGACGATTCTCAAAAATAAATACAGAGAATAACTAGTAATGTCCGTTAACATTATTAATGTTAACGGACATTACTAGTTATTCTCTGTATTTATTTTTTGATGTGCAATGATCATACTTTATAATCTGTCAAAAATATATTTTTTTCAGGTGACGCATTTAATTAGTATAAATAATTAAAAAATATCATGCCTCATTTGCATATAAAAATAGCCCGATACCACTATCAGTCAAATAAATATTACTAAATGATTATAGAGGTGAAGCGGGCACTCATAATTTTTAGAACTGGTGGAATAGTGACACAATTATACACTTATTTAATTGCTATAAAGAACAGTTTGTGCCTACTGCGTGGGCATGTACCTTTAAAGAATGCAAAATAAAATAAATAGTTATTATTTAAACTATAACCTTTCATCTTACTATTCAACACAAATTCACAACATCCAGCAGCAATTTAAGGTTAACATTATGTTATTTGATCTTGTCATGGTCAGCATAGGTGTTCCACAGAATGTAACTATGGATAAATATGCATGAAGTTTCAAATCAATCTTTAATGTGATTACAGATGTATAAGTCACTTTAAAACCTTTAATTGCAGATACAGTGTAGATGGAATGAGAGACAGTGCCATACCATAACAATACATCATGTTTTTCAAACTGGCCTACACATAGCATTTTAGAGTAAAGCAATTAGCAAACAACTCATACATGTAATAGTTGAAAAGTACTGACTGAATTGGGGTTTACAAGACGATTTAAAACTAGTTTTGTCAGTAAGTGCTTACAGAATACGCCTCTGTCTGTGACAGTACGTTGTGACAAGCGGGTAAGGTAATAGTTATTGTTATTTCTACTGATGGACAGACAATCTGACTCACCTGACTGCCAGAGCTAGAACTGCACTTTTATTGCGGGGAACAGTGCAAATTCTTCACTGAATGTATTGAATTGTATCTAACACCAACATACATGTAGCTATATATGGTCCTGGTGATTTGTTAATGACGTGATTTTATACCAGTATATTGTCACTTTATGGTAATTTGTACCTTTCTGATATTCACGTTTTTTTTATTAAAACCTATTTAAAAGTAAAACTCAATACATAAATGCTAACTGCATCAATAAACCATGTACAACCTTAAAGTAATGTGCTCATTAATGTTCGGATTATGACACATTTCTCTGCTATACATACATACTGGTACATGTATTTGTATATACAGAGATAATGATAAAGGTAAAACATATTTCAACTGGAAAATTATGTCTGTAAGACACGGATGATGCCCACATTGGCAGCCATATCCCAGAAAAATGCTATGCTCAACAAGGTGAACAATGAAACCGACTAAGCCAATCAAGTGAAAAAAGTAGGCGACGGTCAAATGAAGATCACATGGGATATGTCTGTTTCTGATGTACAACTGTTGCTAATTATGTTCAAGTTTGGTGGCTGTAGGTGCCACAGTGACTGAGAAATGGACAAGGTAAACATAAAGTGTGATGAACGCACAGATAGGTGCAAAACATAATGCCCGTTGACTTACCATCATGGGGGCATAAAATGCCTAGACATCCAAATTACAGCATGCATTGCATATTGTGACTGACATGAGTAAGCAGAACCATAATGACCTAGATGTCACATATTCATGATTATTTGGTGCAAGTAACAGTAGCTTTTCTGTATAAGATCTGACTTTTTATTAGATTTCATTTGGATTTTCAAAGAAAATAACACTTTTGTTACAAGTCCTACATAGTTACATATCAAGAAGTCTTTTCTGAAGCTTCGCTATTTTTATACCCCCGCTACCGAAAGGTACGGGGGCATATAGTGTTACCGGCATCCGTCCGTACGTCCGTCCCGTCCGTACGTCCCGATATTACCATATTCTTTAGGAACTTCTACATGGCTTCACATATTATGTTAATATTTATACACGTGATACATATGAACATGCCCTACACACTCCACCCCCCAGTACTTTGACCTTGACCTTTGGCCTTGACCTTTTCCACTTTAAATGTTTCTTTGGCACTTTGGGACAAATCTACGTGCACGTTTGTCAATCCTACACTAACTTCTCAATACTTTTGCCAATCGCTTAAATATTTATACACATGATACATATGAACATGCCCTACACACTCAACCACCCAGTACTTCGACCTTGACCTTTGGCCTTGACCTTTTCCACTTTAAATGTTTGCTTGGCACTTTGGGACAAATCTACGTGCACGTTTCTCAATCCTACACTAACTTCTCAATACTTTTGCCAATCGCTTAAATATTTATACACATGATACATATGAACATGCCCTACACACTCCACCACCCAGTACTTCGACCTTGACCTTTTCCACTTTAAATGTTTGTTTGGCACTTTGGGACAAATTCTGTGCGTCGTTTCTCAATCCTCACTAACTTCTCAATACTTTTGCCAATCGCTTAAATATTTTGACACATCATACATATGAACATGCCTTACACACTCCACCACCCATTACTTCGACCTTCACCTGTGACCTTCACCTTTTCCACTTTAAATGTTTCTTCGGCACTTTGGGACAAATCTACGTGCACGTTTCTCAATCATACACTAACTTCTCAATACTTTTGCCAATCGCTTAAATATTTATACACATGATACATATGAACATGTCCTACACACTCCACCACCCAGTACTTTGACCTTGACCTTTGGCCTTGACCTTTTCCACTTTAAATGTTTGCTTGGCACTTTGGGACAAATCTACGTGCACGTTTCTCAATCCTACACTAACTTCTCAATACTTTTGAGATCTTGGGATTTCAAAATTCCCTGACATTTCCCTGACATTTTCTAAATTTTCAAATTTCCCTGACAAAAATCAAAATTCCCTGACATTTCCCTGACCTTGAATTTCCCTGACACGTGGGAACCCTGCCTTTACCAAACTTCACCAATAGCTTCCTTTCGCATTTTGATGGCTGTATAGTCCACTCAGTGCCAATTGTGTGACCTTGGTGACCGTGACCTTCGTACCAATAAGTTTAGACTTGCTCATATTCACCATATTGTGACCTTGACCTTGATCTTTGTGGAGATCGCCTCATTTAGTAGGTGAGACACTCCCCGGCGATAACCTTATTTCTGTCCAAATTCCACCCCTAGAGCACGGAAATTTGTCAAAATCCCTGGGGTCGCAGGTGTTCCAGGCATTAAAAATCCCCTGTAGTCCTGGTATCTAAAATCCAGCCATGTCTATTTCCCGGGTGTCTGTCTCACCGAGCCTGTCAAAATCCCCCTCTGTCGGGAATCACCCGCTGTCTAAAATCCCCTATATACATTGATAGGTGCATTAGTTGGATTACCTCCAAACTTCATCAATAGCTTCTTCACATTGATGGATATCTACCAATGTAATTCAGCTGACTTTGCCCTTGGACCGTCACCTTGGTGTAAACAAATGTTGACATACGTCCAAATGTTGAAAATCTCCCTATCCGTTAGTCATATCATTACCAAACTTCATAAATAGCTTTATCGCATTGCTGGCTATCCTTACAGTGTCATTCCGTTGGCCTGGGTGACCATGACTTTCTCGTCAATAATTTTGATTGTAGTTGTACATGTACGTCCAAATGTTGAATATCTCCTGATCCGTTAGTCGGATCATTACCAAGCTTCATTAAGGGCTTCCTTACATTGATGGTCCACACAGTGTCATTAGGGTGACCTTGACCTTCATGTCAATTATATTGGATATACGTGCACATGTTGAATATATCCTAATCTATTAGTCAGGTCATTGTCAAATACTGATTTTATTAAGAAAAAATTATTTGTCTATGGGAATTTAACATGGGAGAAAATGTGGAGGAGCTGGGGGTGGAGTCAAATTTTTTTTTAATTTAATAGGAAATTGACCCCGAAACCTGGCTAGATAGCTTGGAAATGATCTAAGAAAACAAAAGTTACAGCTTGAAAATCGGTCAACTATTTCTGAAATTAGAAAAAAATCCCCATGTTAAATCCCCATAGACATCTTCACTCTATGGGGATTTAATATGGGGATTTATTTCACAATAAAATCAATATTTAACCAAATTTCACGAAATAAAAAGAAGGCTCATTCTTAAATTTTGATAAAATTTAATATTGTCAGAAAAAATATTGTTTTTGCATTGTTCATATAGCTTTAAAATTTGGGTAGGTTTCGTGAAACAGACAGTGGTTTATAAATAGGAATAAACATTTTTGTAGAATTTATCAGGATATTTAAATCCCATTTTTCAATGTTTTTCGAAATTCGAAGCAAATTTCACACCAACACTCATGGGCATTCATACTATGACATTTTGTGCCAACATCAGTGATGTAACGCCAAATAACAACATGGTGGATAACACAACATCACTCAAAGCAAATGGAAAGTTAACAAATTTAAGTATTTCTCGTCAATCCTGTTGTCAATCCTGTTGTTTTCTGCATTTGAAAGTTTGAATCGATGTAAACTTTCAACAGTCCTGGAGTTTATTGATATATGAACTCTTGCCTTATGACCAGGGGACGTTTCACTAAACTTCGTATTGCTAAAATGTTCTTAAGTGCAAAATTATGATAGTCTGTAAATTTCACATTAATAATGTTTTCTTGTAAATAATTATTGGATTTACATTTATTGAATAAATGTAAATCCATAAATTGAAATTTCTAGACGATCCTAAATTTGCACTTACAAACATTTTAGTCGTACGATGTTTAGTGAAACGAGCCCCAGATGTGGCTACCCGCGAATGCCCAGAATCGTGTACATCCTTTGTCGTTGGAATTATGATGGTATACAGTAGAACATTATCTTTAACCCTTGGGATTGATTGTGGCCTAGAGGTTAGAACACCCGACTTCCAATCCGGAGGTTTTGGGTTCAAACCTCGCCTTAGGCATCAAAAATGCGTTCATAGTATTTCCATCCTACTGGTCTGTCGGACGAGACTTTAAACTGTGGTCCCGTCTCTGTATGACCCTAGCTTTAGGTGGGACGTTAAACCCATTCACTTTCACTTTTTCTCTTTAACCCTTAAAAGATGGGAACTGAAATTTGTCATTTGCTGTTGTGTCATATTTTCTCCTTTTTCTCAAGGAAAACATGGTTTGACAGCACTTTAGAATAATTTCCAATGGAAATTATTCTAAATTGCTGCCAAACCATGTTTTTGTTGAGAAAACTGGAAATTAAATTGAATTGACTAAATTGAATTCAGCATTGTAAGGGTAAAGATGTTGTAATATAATTTCAGCTGGGACAGCACGTACAAGCGAGAAAACAAAACTTATGAACAGATTGGAGATGTCGGCGAAATCTGGTAATGTGGGGCATGCCACAGCGAAGGGGGGCTTATTGAATTGCTGACCAGTGTAACACATGGTCTTATCTCTTGATTCGTTAGTCAGATCATTACCAAACATCATCAATAGCTTCCTCACATTGATAGCTATCAATCCAGTGTTATCCGGGTGACATTGACCTTCACCTTGGTGACCTTAATCTTTGTGTGACAATGCTTTTGGACGTACGTCCAAATTTCGCATATCTCCCGATACGTTTGTTGGATGTTCGCCAAAATAATTTTCTTACATTTCTACCCTCTTACATTGCTAGGTCACATCCGTCAAAACATGGATTTATGTCCAAATTTTGTATATCTCCTGATAACTTTAGTAAGATGTTCGCCACACTTCATGAGTGGCTTCATTACATTGATACCTAACTACCCTGTGACATTCAGGTAACCTTGACCTATTTTTCTTAATACAGGTTATGTCCGTCAAATTTCATTTTTCTCCTGATACGTTAGTTGGATGTTCGCCAAACTTTCTTACATTGACACACCTTGGGTCTTTCAAGTGACCTTGACCTACTTTCTGTCCAGCCCAAGATAGTGGGAAGTGAGACATAGCGGGGACAATAACGGAGTCGTTGTAATCATCAACAATTTTGGACTTAAATTAAACATTGTCCAAATTTCTTGATCCGTTAGTCTGATCATTGCCAAACTTCATCAGTGGCTTCCTCACATTGATAGCTATCCATCCAGTGTCATTCGGGTGACCTTGACTTTCACCTTGGTGACCATAACCTTTGTGTCAATAATGTTGGACGTACGTCCAAATGTTGAATACCTCCTGATCCGTTAGTCAGATCCTTACCATCATCAAAAGCTTCTTCACATCATCTCTAACAGGAAATTCAGAATGGATCTATTACAGCCAGATGCCGAAACTCCTTATCGACGACCCGTTGTTTTCGCTGCCAGTCCTTCACCTTCTCTTTCCCATATCTGCAACCCTGGCACAAAGAGTAGCTGTTCATAACACCCATTCCACATTTTGTGCAAGGCTTTGTGCAACCACCTTTCCGAAGTCGGGCAAGGTGAACTTTACAATACTCTCCCATACACCTCCGAGCGCAGATCTATTGTCGTCTCTTGATTTGGTATACCCATTGCAATGAGTATGTCTAAAAGGAAAACCCAGGCTGTAAGGGGCACAAGGTGAGTGCACCATTATTTGTAAATCAACGATTTGCCTGTGTAACCCACCAGAATTCTATAAACCGCACCCTATATGTACACGGCCAGAATGTGGGCTGGGAGAGCTTTTGGCCCGAACTAGCTGGTATGTTCATGCCCCTCCAAACCCTCCAACAATTTCTGCATTCACCCACCTTGTTGCTGTTTCTATAGATCCCCCGGCTGGCGAGGGTTGGTGGGCTGTCCCTCGGGCTCTCTTTTGAGTGGGGAAAGGGCGCTGGGAGACGCAGAAAGGTGCCGGGTGTGTCAAGGACCCCAGAAAAAAGTCCATTCACCCCCCTGCTGCTACATGACGTTCAAATCGCATTCAGTGTACGTGCTAAAAGTTGACTAAATCAGCAAATTTACATCGGAATTGCATAAAACAAACCTAACCATGTTCAGAAATGAGCTCTGCATCGGTCAAAATGTCAAAATGTTGCCATAAGGTATCTTTTCTCACGACGTGGCTCACATATCTGTTTGACCCCTCTCCAAATAAGTTAGACTAGCTCTAATTGATTTAATGGTAGCTCTAATTCATTTTGAACTAGCTCTATTACACTTGAAGAGATGCCTGGAGCTAGCTCTAATTCATTTCAAGCTAGCTCTAAATGATTTAGAGATAGCATGAATCAGACAGGCTTCTAGAGCTAGCTCAAATTGATTTAGACAGCATGAATCAGACGGGCTTATAGAGCTAGCTCAAATTGATTTTGAACTAGCTCTATTACACTTGAAGAGATGCCTGGAGCTAGCTCTAATTCATTTGAAGCTAGCTCTAAATGATTTAGAGATAGCATGAATCAGACAGGCTTCTAGAGCTAGCTCAAATTGATTTAGACAGCATGAATCAGACAGGCTTATAGAGCTAGCTCAAATTGATTTAAAGAGCATGAATCAGACGGTCTTCTAGAGCTAGCTCTAAATGATTTAGAGAGCATGAATCAGACGGGCTTCTAGAGCTAGCTTACATTGATTTAGAGAGCATGAATCAGACGGGCTTCTAGAGCTAGCTTACATTGATTTAGAGAGCATGAATCAGACGGGCTTCTAGAGCTAGCTCACATTGATTTAGAGAGCATTAATCAGACGGGGTTCTAGAGCTAGCTCACATTGCTTTAAAGAGCATGAATCAGACGGGCTTCTAGAGCTATCTCACATTGATTTAGAGAGCATTAATCAGACAGGCTTCTAGAGCTAGCTCACATTGCTTTAGAGAGCGTGAATCAGACGGGCTTCTAGAGCTAGCTCACATTGATTTAGAGGGCATGAATCAGACGGGCTTCTAGAGGTAGCTCACATAGATTTAGAGATGGCTCCAAATGAATTACAGAGCTCTTCAAATGAATTGGAGCTAGCTTAGAGCTAACGTTAAATCAATTCAAGCTAGCTCTAAACATTTAAAGCTAGCTCTAATTATTTAGACCTAGCATTAATTATTTGAGTTTATGTAGATTTAGCATTCCATACGGGGCTCATACTGTACACGTAATTGCTTGATTTAAGTGAGATATAGCTGTTACAACGAGTGACAAATGCACTTACATGTACGCACAAAAATGTGACTTTGATATGCATCGAAGTGGAAGAAGTAGGTCATGGTCAGATTGCACAGATTCTTTTGAAAAGCAACTATATTATGATCCAGCAAGTCCATACAAGATTTGGTTAACATCGGTTTAGTGGAAACTGAACATTTTGCAATGGACACATATGTGAACAAAATTATTTCCCAAATTTGTTTTTTAGAAGCAGCTGTATTATATTATGATGCAATAATTCCAGCACAAAAATATTTACACAATTCCCTAACATTTGATTAGCCCGTAGCAGGTCTCTGTCCAAAATTTATATCCCAGTAAACTCCCACGCCGAACTACTTTCCGTAACCGTGAGGCGCAGTTAAAATAATTCTTAAGAAAACGGAAAATAAACACATATTCTTGATGAATTAATGAATGGTATTTTTGTGGAATTTATCGGGGATATAAACTTGGAAAAGTCGCGGGAATACTGGACGAGGCCTTCCGGCCTTCGTCCAGTATTCCCGCAACTTTTCCAAGTTTATACCCCGATAAATTCCACAAAAAGGCCATTCATTCCTATATTGAAAGCCCATACAAGGTTTGGTTAAAATCGGTTAGTTGAAAATAAAAATATAGCCTGAAAATAGAGCCTTACAACTGGCTAATGTAGTGGAGCCCGCTGCCACCACCATTGCCGCTGCCCATCATTCATCAATCCAATAGCTGCGATTTGTTTTAAAAAACACAACCAAAATGGGAAAAAAGAATAAACACCACACAACGAAATTGAATTCAGCTTTGTGAGATTGTTCATGTTTCAACTCTCCATAAGTACATGTAACTTATGGCAGGGCACGAAAATTCTTGAAATTTTTACTCGTCCTTTGACAGGAATGGCAAAATTAAGAAATCTACATTACAAAAATTGAAATTTCCACTTCGTCAGGATTAGTGGACAAGTGGAATTTTCGTGCTATGCTGCTTATGGGTGTGGGAAATGTTACATGAAAAAAAGATTACATGTACATGTTACATTGTATGGTTTATGGGGGGTGTACATAGACCGTAACCCAAATTTTTAGTCTGTAATGCAGGGCGACTGCAGGCGCGGTTTCAGGAATTTTAGCAGGTCCAAATAGTGGAGCGACCCTAATAGTATGGAGGGGGAGTTGAGGGGTGAGGGGTGTACACCGCCAAGAAAAGTTTGAAAACAATAAAGTCTTAGACGCGATTTGCCGACACCCATTCAAGAAAGTGCATTGAGGAATAAACTGAAGCAATGTCCAGTCCAGAAATACCGGAAAATTTAACTTTTTTTTTATTGTTCCCTGGAGCAGGGGTGTGTTCAATTTCCCCAAACTTTGTATGACAAAGATGTTCATAAGTGCAATTTAGGATAGTCTGGAAATTTCAATTGATGGATTTACATTTATTGAGCATAGGCTGCATATGCAGCCTATGCTCAATAAATGTAAATCCATCACTTGTTTACAAGAAAACATTGTTAATGTGAAATTTGCAGACTATAATCATAATTTTGCATATGCTCAATAAATGTAAATCCAATAAATGTTTATGTGAAATCATAATTTTGTATATCCGTGTTCTATGAACACATATTCTAGTTAATTTTCGCACTCTGTATCCTTGTCCATGCAATAGCTAAAGTTCCAAAGTCAGTATACATGTACGAACATTTTAATCGTTCAAGGTTTAGTGAAACAGGCCCCCGGTGGGCTACAGAGATGGAGATAAAAAAGACAGTCCCAACATAAGATCAAAGATTTACCATGGAAGAGACCATTGTAGTGTAATAGGTTATATGGTTGCCAGGTTTGGGGAAGACACAATGGAGAGGGTGGTGGACTGGCTGGAGGATTGTGACGACATCGACACCACAGACAGCATTGTTGACCTCGGCTCCGGTAATGGAATGACCTGCATCGAACTGGTAATCTATATTAACCTGAATTTTCGGGCTATAACCCGAATTTTCTGTCTGTAACGCAGGGCGACTTACAAGTCGCCCTGCGTTACAGACTGAAAATTCGGGTTACAGTCTATGGTGGGTCGGGGGACTTCACCCATAAACCGTACAATGTACATGTATGATGTAATATTACAGACAAGAAATTTGGGTTAAACCTATAACAGATTCACTTCTTATGTTAGTTATAAATACATGTAATTAATTCTATACCATACTGTATGAGACACGCCATGTGTTTTGTACATAATTATGCAATTTTTCATGAAATATATTTACAGAAACTGATGTTTTCTCCAAATGATGTGGAAAGATGACAAAATATTCACGGCAAATGTGGAATTGAATTCCGCATGTCATATGAACATTTCATCAACTTTTGATATCATTTACGGAAACTATTTTAAATGTTGTGAATATATTTCATAAAAGATTGCAGGCTTTCTTTGATACAGAATCACAATGGCGTGTCTCATGTATGCAGAGAATATCACGTTTTCTACTGTAGTAGTAAATCAAATCCCCCACACATAAGAATGTCAATTAAAAATGTATTTTCATAAATCGGATTTCACATACATGTAAATGAGAAGAACAAACAATTTTTTCACGATTTAAAATGTTGGTATTTCCATTAAAACGTTCTATCGTACTTGAAACCGAGGTAACGTCTACCGGTATATGGCCTTTGCTGTTGTAGATGCTAAACCCTTTTACCATTTCAATACAGTTAGGTATGGAGAAACCATACTTATTTATAAGACTGATCAGGGCTCCAGATAAGCTGCATATTTGGTTAAATACCCAATTAAAATTGCCAAAAACCCAATTGAAATCAGAAGTAGCGAGTATCAAAAAGCAATAAAAATGTTGTGGTACCTTTATCATGCTGCAGAAAACAATAAACAGACCACAAATATAGCATAATCTTCTTATTTTCCATGAAAACACATATTGGTATTTTTTTGGTATCCAAGGAGACAATTCTAATGAAATGCTAAGACATTTTTTAATTTGAAGCAAACTATTCAATAATTGCAGTCTGTTGATGTGTAAACAGTAATGTGATTTTATTTTACCCAATTAAAATTTTGAAATGCCCAATTGCTTCAGACATGATGGAGTGACAATACTCAATTACTAATTCCTTATCTGGAGCATGTACATGTACAAGGTTTTCATATTACAATTACAGAGGCGGCGTGGATTCACCAACATCGTTGGAGTGGATTATTCAGAGCTTGCTGTGATGCTGGCAAAGTCAGTTGCCCAGTCAGAAGGCTTCGAGGATATACAGTTTGAGGTATGCTCTATCATACTTACTGGCCCTGTGCGGTATCATGTTTTTGAATCAACGATTTATATGAATTTGCTTCTCACATTAATGTAATTTCATAATTGTACCATCCCATTTTCCACTTACATACATACCATTTATACAAATGATCTTTAGACACGTCCACAAAAAATGTGCCAACATCGGCTGTTAGTGCAAATATTATTGTAAATTACAATTTTTATACAATACAAAGTGTTTTATCACTCGGTCCATTGAACATGTTAACATGTAAATATTGAAATTTTTCACTTTCCAACCCTGGGATGAAGATTTGTTTTGTCAAGATTCACGTATACCAGTATTTGCAGTACCAAACGTCTGTAGACATTTTGTTTTTAAGGAGCCATGTACATGCAAAGTAAAACCTCTCTAAAACGGACACGCAGAGAAGCTGAATGTGATTAATTACGATGTATTCTGTCACTATACGGCATAGATCTATAGTAATAATATCTGTTCATGACCACAAATCATCCATATATGTGGCTGTGACTGGAGAAATGGGGCTTAATGGGTTTGGCGACCAGTGTAGACCCAGACCAGCCTGCACAGCCGTGCAGTCTGATCCGGGTCTGCACTGGTCACCACTCAGTCAGTGAAACACCTGGCCTGCTTTTAACAAACTGAATAGGTCCGTAACATGTCACCGGACTGTGTTAGAAGATCAGAAGCTAGACTGGTCACAAATCCCATAAGCCCCATTTCTCCAGTCACAGCCACACATCTCTCTCAGGTTGTCAGGTTGAGAAAGTTTCCACTGTCATCAGGTCACATACCTAGCTAGCATACAATACAGCAACAAATACTGTGTATGGCACAGGTTGAAGTAACAAACCAATGTCTATAAATACATTAACCCTTACTACGCTGAATTAAATTTTGTCGTCTGCTGGAAATGTTTTATTTTCAATATTTCTCGACAAAAACCTGGTTTTGACAGCACATGAGAATCGTCTCCAGTGGAGACGATTCTCATGTGCTGTCAAAACCAGTGTTTTTGTTAAGAATTAAAGCAAAAATGGAAAACAGCAGACGGCAATTTCCGTCAACAGCGTAGGAAGGGTTAAATATACCTTAAAAGCATCAATAACTTATTGATGCTGTTAAGGTATATTTAAAGTATTTATAGACTTTGGTCCGTTACTTTAACCTGTGGTGTATGGTGGAGCCTCTCTAAATCCGTTCCAGAGGTTCCACTGTACAATGTATTGATGGCTGTAGTATTTTAGGTGTGTTACTTCATGAAAGTCAGTGGAGCCTTTGTAAGCCTGTTAGAAGTTCCACGGTACAGCACGTTTATGGCTGTATTGTTCCAGGTGTGTGACCCGATTGCCTCACACCTTTAGAGAGGTTCCACTCTGTGATTGATTGATTGGTTGATTATTGGTGTTTATTGGCCTATCAATAGCTAGGTTGTTTAAGGCCGGTCCAACAGGTTGGACTATCCCATATTTAACCTGTCCATAATGAGGCAATTTCCCAAAAGCTGAACTGAATATTTACAGACAAATATATATTCAACCCAGAAATTAGAATATCCTGACCTGGTGCCAGGTCCATTCCACTCCACAGTCACTGAGCTCTAACCCCAAAAGTAATCAGCACTAATCTTATTACTTTTTAATGGGGGCATAACAGGATTTAGCCCTCAGTATCAGGCCAAAAATACATTTTGGTAAGGATGAACCTCGATCGTTAACCCTTACACCGCTATACTATTTTATGTTGTCTGCTGTTTATTTTCTATTTTTATCACCAAAAACATGCTTTGACAGCACTTTAGAATCATTTCCGACATGCATTTCCAATGGAAATGATTCTAAAGTGCTGTTAAACCATGTTTTTTATTGAGAAATAAGGCTAGATAAAAGCAACGACAATTGTTGTGTGTAGCGATCTAAGGGTTAAATTTGGAACCTGATTGCCTAACAAGGTTTAGTGAGGTTCAAATGTACAGCTCGTTTATGGCTGTACTATTCTAGGTGGGTGACCTGATCACTGCGGAGAGGCCGAACCCATGTACGTGTCTGGCCCGGCAGTACAAGGTCGTGCTGGATAAGGGAACGTACGACGCTATCAGCTTAATGCCGGGGGACTCCCTGGCCGCCCGTCGGTCATACCGGGACACAGTGGCGGGGATTATGGGGCCGGATAGTCTCTTCTCAATCACGTCGTGTAACTGGACAAAGGACCAGCTGCTAGAGTTTTTCGGAACAGGTACAGTGGGCCAGAGCTCCAGATAAGATTTGGCCTTAACCCTTAGAATGCTGGAAACTAAAATTGCCTTCTGTAGCTGTTATATATTTAGCCTTCTTTCTTAATAAAAACATGATTTGACAGCACTTTAGAATCATTTCCTTCAAAATTTCATTTAGCTGTTTAAGGGTTAAAGAGTATTTTTCCCCCTAAAATATTTGTCAATGCTGAAATTAGGATGTTCAGAGTACAGTGTATTTCACCACCAACTTGAATTTTAGTAGTTGAAAACTAAAATTATTTCATAACTTTTCATAAACTTGTTAATTGAACAGACATACACACTATATCCATCTGTACTCGATACGTGTAGAAAAAAGTGTTGTAGGGCAACATATTATCACCTGCTATTTTCTAATTCGGAAAGGTCTGTGCTGATTTATACTCCCTCAGATCTTTTTCAATGCTGATTTCCCAATTTTCAATGCTAATTTACTCCCAAAATATGCTTATCTGGAGCACTGAATGATCTATTTAAGCATTTTATCCATAAATAATTCCAGCACAAAAATATTTACAAAATTCCCTAACATTTCATTGGTTCGTAGCAAGTCTCTGTCCAAAATTTATATCCCAGTAAACGCCATGCCGAACTACTTTCTGTAACCGTCAGGCGCAATTAAAATAATTCTTAAGAAAGCGGAAAATAAACACATTTTCTTGATGAATTTATTTCAAATGCTGGAATTATAAGGAATGAATGGCCTTTTTGTTGAATTTATCGGGGATATAAACTTGGAAAAGTCGCGGGAATACTGGACGAGGCCTTAAAAAATTACAATTTTCAAAAAAAAAAAGAAAATTGTAATTTTTTATCGCTCAGTCCAGTATTCCAGCAACTTTTCCAAGTTTATACCCCGATAAATTCAACAAAAAGGCCATTGATTTCATAAGTATCTTCAAGGTTGAGATGACTACTAGTGTATGATAGCAAGAGACTATTGCTTTGGTTCCGTCAGTTCAGTTCAGTCTGTACATGCAGGGTTTGTGCACCATGACTAATACACCTATAAATAATCGGTATAGACATGTTCATGCTAATGTTTCAGCAAATTCATTAATCAGATGAGGAACATTTTTTTAAAATTCTGAAAAATACTGTAGATCTTCACGAGCCGGCTCCTCTGAATCCACAGAGTTTGCAAATGTTTGCAGTATGGTCTGTAGGGTTGAAAGGTGACTGTGATGTCAATTTCGTGACGTTTGACGAGATTATATTATCCACGGCATTGTCAATAACTGCACGCTCTGGACAGCGATGTTACGGTTTCATATATTGCGAGATGGAACTTCTCTGTTAATGTCTGATTTAATTATTTAGTAATCTTTCATTTACTGAATCGCGCATTTGTATTTGATATGCAAATAAGGCAGGATATGCTTAAATACTTAATGTCAATTAAATGTGCCACCTGAATAAATATTTATACCCCCGGCATACAAAGTAGTTTCAGAGGTATATAGTTTTCGTAATTCCGTCTGTCCATTTGTCCGTCTGTCTGCGTTAAAGGTTTTGGGGTACCCATTATCTCTGTAAGTCGGATTGACCTCCAAACTTCATATACTTCCTTATCATCATCCACATTTTAATTCCATACCACAGTCATGCGGCCTTCATGTCCACGGTCAAGGTCAAATTACTAAGAAATTTGCATCCTTTCGGGTATAAATTATCTCTGCAACGGTAAGTCGGATTGACTTCAAACTTCATATACTTCCTTATCATCATCCATAATTTCATTACCACACGCATGCGGCCTTCATGTCCAAGGTCAAGGTCAAATTACTTGCACACTTGCGTTAAAGGTTTTAAAATATTTGCCTTAAAGGTTTTATTTGTCGGTCCAGGCGAAATTAACATTTAATAGAAAAAGTATAATAACGGCAATTTAACACATAATGGAATGGGAATGGACGAAAAAATGTGTTGTATTGTCCTTATTATGTAACTGATTTTAATGAAATATGGGGCATCAAACACGTCTTGTTAAGCTGCATTTGGGGGTCTCGGTACTTTGGCCAAATAATCTGTAATTTTTGCAAAGAATCAATTTCTGTGTTTACTGTCAATGCGGACACGGAAATCGATTCTTCGCAAAAACGACATAAATGTGTGCCAAACTCCCGAGACCACCAAATGAGACGCGTTTGCTGCGCCATATTTCATCAAAATCTGTTGCATATTAAGGAAAATATCAAATAATATTTACTTTGGGAGTGTGCGCGCTTTCAACACTTTCAGACAGTGTTGTTGTTGTAGTAACCACGTGATCATGCACCTTGTATATATCGTTATCTGGCTAAATGAGTATGCTATTTTATCTGAGCTACACTGGTCACAAATCCCATAAGCCCTATTTCTCCAGTCACAGACACAAATAAAACATGCACCCCCTGTTGTTGGTATTTCAGCCTTTGAGCTACACAAGCAGATCCCATTCAAGACGTTCCAGTTCGGGGGACAGACAGGCAGCACGGTCACCAGCCTCGTCTTCAAACTGAAATGTGGCGCGTCGTGACAAAATGGGCTCCAATGACTCTTTAACCAGTGTAGATCCCGATCAGCTAGCACAATGCTGCAACACAATAATCTCAGCCCACATACTTTTGACCAGTGTAGCTCTTGATCAGCTAGCACATCGCTGCAACACAATATTCTGAGGTTTTTATTGGTAACTTTTGATGATCGCAAACTAATTACCGAACATTGTAGTCTGTGATCAGACTGCACATGTTGATTTGGGCATTGTTTTAACTTTTTGACCAAGATTTTCTAACTACATGTACTTACATATGAGAACATATTTTGCAACTGGTGTCAAAAGTTGACAACTTTGCACGTGTTCCAAAGTTTTCCTTGTGATTTACAAAAATCTTTTTTTTTGAAACAGCATCGGTGGTATACAGTGATTCAACAAAGTAGAAAATCTCATACCCTCATCCATTTACCTTATGGTGTCATAATCATGAAGGCTCTATCCATTTGGCGAGATTCAAGTGTTCAAGAGATTCGAGATATAACATTTGTCTATGCAACACTTTGAATAAATGCAAATGATTGGATACAAGATTCCATATAACCCTGTGGAAACACAATGTGTACAAAAAACGTTCATGTGAAAGGGATACATGTACACTGTACACTGAACATGTATATGTATCTATTTCACATGAACGTTTTTTGGCTTTATGCAATAAAATAATTTTGAAAACAATTTCCTCTTTAATATTTATTATATCCCCGGCATACAAAGTATATCGAGGGTATACAGTTTTCGTAATTCCGTCCGTCCATCCACGTTAAAGTTTTTGGTTGCCCATTATCTCTGTAACGGTAAGTCAGATTTACCTAAAACTTCATATACTTCCTTATCATCATCCATATTTTTATTTCATACCACACCCATGTGGCCTTCATGTCCAAGGTCAAGGTCAAATTACTTATCTCTGCAACAGGAAGTGGGATTGACTTCAAAATTCATATACATGTACTTCCTTATGATCATCCATATTTTCATTCCATACCACACCCACTTTCTCTATTTTGGACACATTTGGTTCTAGGAAACGGATATAATGGTTTTGTTTCCCACAACAAAGAGTCCCAATGTTTAGGGTTTATAGTCTGATTGTACTGGTTTATCGCAATAGCAATATATTTGGGTACAATACAAACGCCTATAGCAAATGGTGTCCAAATATTTAGGGTTATTACGGTAGGGAGAACCAGTCTGTTTATTTGTGTGGCTTGAACGTGGACTATCAAAACTTGAACGTGGCCTATCAACAGCTAAGGTCTTTTAAGGCCGGCCAACGTGTTCGATTTTGTACCCAAGAACATGTGCAATTTTTCAGGAAATTGTCATGGAGGGGGAGGGGGAAATCCCAAAATCAGAACGGAATATGTACATCGAGAGAAAATATATTCAGCCCTGAGTTTAGAATAACCTGACCTGGTGCCAGGTCCATACCACCCCAGTCACTTGGCCCCTTCCCCTAAAATCGGATTACTAATAATCGTAATACTCACATAAGGGGTATAATCAGATTCAACTGTAACATACAAAATGCCAAAGAAGGTAGTTGGTATTTCGTGTAATTTATTACTCCCATTTATATTTTCTTCATATTTAATGTCAGAATCATAAATGTTTATTTTGAAGGTGGCACACTAAAAAATAAGGTCATACAATAAATGAATATATAGATTTCTTACATTTCAGCCAGTAGTTTACCGAAATATAACGGTGAATTACACCACTCGGCAGCAGTAGTTTACACCTGGTATCAAATGATATCAGTAACGTGGCAATGACGCGTTTCCTTTGGCCAATCAAATGCTGTTCTCAGACACACCCCCTGAATCGCGCGACAGTCGCCTTCACAACGACCCGCCTCCAGAAATTAATTTGCACACCTCTTGGCGATATTTTATGTTTGATTTGATTTGTTTTTTATAACCAACCTATCGTGTATGAAATGTAAGAAAACGTTTATTTAACCAGGTGAGCCAATTATCTTGAAATAATGCCCTTGTAATTGGGTCCTACCGCTAAACAAACACGGTTTGCTACGCTCACTCGTTTGTTTCGTGTAAGGACCCAATCACTTGTGCATTATTTGACAATAATCAGCTCACCTGTAGCCCATTTCATCAACATTGCAAAGTATACTTTAGTAGCAAAGTATACTTTGAGGGAGAAATTTTCAATTTTTTGAAAAATTTATTAATTTTTATTATACTGAATTTATTACATTATCACAGCCATTAAATGGCTGTGATAATGTAATAAATTCAGTATAATAATTCTGCATAGTTTTAATCATCAAATATACACAATCGTTAGTTCTGCATGAAATAATGCATTTCGGAAAAATCAATGATTGCTCCCTCAAAGTATACTTTGCTAGTAAAGTATACTTTGCAATGTTGATGAAATAGGCTACAGGTTAATTAAAAGGTATATGACAGTCAGCGATTGTTTACAGTTCATTTACAATGCATAAAGTGCATAGTTGCATATTGAATATCTGTGCTTTTACAGCTCCGTCACTAAATGCATAGAGCAAGTATTGCGGTTACCTACGTTGGAGTATGGTATTCTAGCATCATGTACAGCCATTATAACTTGGCTACATTTTCAACTGTGGACAATGTACACCACGATACGTTTTTAAAGTGCATGCTTAAAACACGAAAAAGGTCGAGGGTGAAGAAACTTATTGACAAAAACATGGCTAAGTGTTTCCACAACCATGTGAAAGTCAAGGTCATGTTAATGGTGGCATGAGTGTGTTCCAAATGCTTACATAAAGTGTACAAATATTGAAGCAAGTACGTGTAAATGTTCAAGTACATGTACAAATGGGGGAAAATCCCAAAATGAGAACTGAATATTTAAAAACAAAAAAATTATACACCAGAATCACTTTGCCCCTATCAAAAACAGTAGGATCAGTAATAATCTTAGTACTTTTATAATGGGCAATAACCCAATTCAACTCCCAGGTAACAAAAGAGCCAAAAAGTAATATTAAAGTTATATCATGATGAAGAAACTTTTTGACGCAAAAAAAATGGCTATGTGTTTCCGCAAAAATGTGATGGTAAAACAGGTCGAGGTCATCTTAATGGCGGCATGAGTTTGAAATGCTGACATGTATCAAAATATTGAAGCAATCCATCAAGTAATATTAGTTATACCATGACGACGGAAAAAGCAGCGACTAAGTCACGCCTTCTGCTATTAAAGCAGGCACGACAAAAATACGAAAATTACTTGCAAATAAAAATCCGGAAGAGACCGCTCGTCACGAGCCGGCTCATCTACATCTACACTGTTTGCAAACAACATTACCGGGCTGTAGTGTTGAATGGTTTAAGTTCCCATTACCTACATTTCTACTTCACTCCTCGTTTACAAACCCTCTTGAACGACAAATGTGCAAACTTTCTCCTTGTAATGTTGATGTTCGCCTTACAATGTTCCTATCCTTCATTGAACACGTCCAATGTCACAGACCCTCTCACTTCCATGTCCGAAATCCGTAGAGCCAGATGGGCAGGCATGCAGAACAAAAGGTCAAATAAACAAGTGCATCGTTATTTCGTCAGTGACCTCGACCTTCGTCGATCGGACGTGGGTCATATGCAAAACAAAGCACACATTGTGGCCCAATATTAACATCGGTGAAGCGTTTCTAGAAGTTGATTGGAAGCTATTACTATTAAATGTAAACACGCACCCATGGACCAACGCTATATCCTCTTGCCTATTGGCGAGGGGACAATAAAGACAGTACATCAGTTTCAAGTCTTCGGGGGCCAACAGCCCCATGTCTTCAATCCGGGGCTACATAAAGAAACAAGATGTGTTTTGTATTGACAAACAACATTTATTCAAAATTTAACAGCCATTCCATACTGATACCATTGACCTCAGGGCTAACCCTTCTGATATTATGTCTTTAATAATTATCATTATCTTATTATATAAAATTACTATTCTTATTAACTTTTTACATGTGCATACTTTTTGAAAATGACCTAAAATTAAACTTCTCATTGTGAATATATATTATACTTGTAGTTCAACTTAACACCATTTTATCATGATTCCCAATGGGCCACCGACTAGCCACTCGTACCTTACAACATTTGCGACCAGTTTGCACATTCACTGGTGCTGCACTCCACACCAGCGTAAAAACCATCACGTTGAAAAAATCACCGGTTTCCTGACGAGATGCCACTCAGCTCTACTGGACTGTTGCATAAACACATTTTTCATCTAGTAACCGGCGCAAATTTCTAACCGGTTACTAGAGGAAAATGTGTTTATGCAGTATCTTCAGCATGTAGCTGAATGGGAATTTGTCAGTAATGCGATGCCTATTTCGACTTGAAACATTTTACATCGGCGCGGATATCGGCACCAGTGGCATTTAGCCAGTAGAATATGGCCTACACTACCAGATGTTTTCCAAGCAGTCAATGTGGTTTGGCAGCAATTTAGCATCTTTAATCCAAACCATGTTTTCATTGGAGACAACGAGTGCTGCAAGTCACAATATGCACATCAAAGATGCAGATATGTGAAGGCAAGAAACCTTAATGTGAATTTGAAAATCTATAGCATTATATCTTCATCTTGTTGTGATGAACAGGTATGCGAAGTTAGGTAGAGATGTGGAAATTAGAAATCATGTGGCATTGCATACAAAAATGAAGAAAAAAATGAGTGAGTGAGTGAATAGGGTTTAACGTTCGCTTTTCTGACATAGAGGTACAAGCCTCAGGGAGTCTACACGCAGACGGGTCAACGGGGTCGAGTCCCGTATCCACCTGTCCAAGGGGGGTAAATCCCAACTTCAGAACTCGATATTTACAATCAAAATATATATTCAGTCCTGAAATTAGAACAACCTGATCTGGTGTCAGGCCCTCGCCACACCAGCATCATTTATCCCATCCCCTAAAAGTAATAGGATTAGCGCTAAGAAAAAAAAAAAAATGAAGTCTTTATCTTTGCTTCATAAAAACACCAGTACAATATGTGTACAAAAATGAAGAAAAAATGGCTAAGATTTTTGTTAAAAAATATTTTTTTTGGCGTAAAAACACGAAGGTGCACATCTTCAATATGTGTAAAAGACATGTGTATAGTTTCAGATCAATTAGCTGAAAGGTTTTAGACGAGTTGTGTATACAAACTCTGTAGCCTATAGAGAATTGCATATACAAATGTAGAAACAATGGTTAAAGTTATAAATGTGATATTTTTGTTAAAAAATATTGTTTCTACATAAATTCAATATGTGTAGAAGATGTGTGTATAGTTTCAGATTGGTTTACTAAAAGGATATGGAGGAGTACAAACTCTGGTAAAAAAATTGGTCAAGACAGCGGACAGATTCAATACATGCACTCTAACTTTCCACCTGTGCAGTTTAACATAATTTTACTCAACTGGTCACAAATGTCCTAAGTGTCATTCCGTCTCTACCAGCCCATACAAACACCTACTATTAATTTAAACGTTAAAACACCACATGCCACTATTAAAGTATGAAACACTGCTTTGTACGCCTCACTAACTAAAACGAAGCACGGTTAAGGAATAGATTACATTTTGTATATGAAGAAATAAGTGGATAAATCCCATGTCAGAGACTATAAACACAACATACAGTCGAACCTCCCCGAACGGCCACCTCTCTGTAACAGCCACTATTTTATATCCCAAATTGCTGATTTCCTCTATATTTAACCCTTAGATTGCAGAGAATGAAATTGTCTGCTGTTGCTTTATATTTTGCCTTCTTTCTCAATAAAAACATAGTTTGACAGCACTTTAGAATCATTTCCATTAGAAATGATTCTAAAACGCTGCCAAAGCATGTTTTTGATGAGAATAATTGAAGAAAATAAACAAACAGAACAGCAGCCTTTACCTCCCTACAATTGCCAATTTTGCGTCTTATCATGGGTTGCTGTTGTAGAGGTTGCACTGCATCTATCATCACCCATGAAAGGTGAGAAACTATACCATTTGGCAGCATATATAAATCATCTCCAGTAGCATTTTATTGTCAGTTCTCTATAGAAATTTATTGGGAGTATCACACCCATTCAATAACATGGTTATGACGGGAATTCACCTGTTTTGGAGAGTACCTTGCACTCGGATCTGAAATTACAATAAAAACTTCAGAACCGAAATACAGTACTATGTGGTGCACTGTATCACTAGGCCCCAGTCACACTCACATAAGATTCAGCATAAAGGTACAAAATCTTTTAATGATGGACTCATCATCGTTAAGCTATGCAGATCCCAATCTCTGTTCTTCGCAGAACCGTATACCACGATATTTTCACCGTTGTCTTGTCCATTTCAGTGCCAGGCAACTAGGCCATTAAACTTAATCTCTCTGTGTTGGACCCAAAATCAAGTCTGATAGGCAGGGATTCCGCTGGCGATCGCCACTTTCGCAATTTTGAAGTGGCGATTTTTTTATTTTCCCCAGCGGAATCCCTGGATAGGCCAAGATTGAGCACTCAACTTCTTGATTTCGGGCACGTGAACATGGTCAGAAGACACCGGTCCAGAATTCTGGATTGAAAGGAAAACTTGTCATTGCACAACTTGACCAAGTGACTGAATGTCGTTTTACAATCGTCCATTATTATACAGATGGTTTAACTGAGTAATAGACAATCTGACAAAGGATTTATCCCAGGCCCTATGAACCAATCAACACGGGAATACACACTTGCCAGTGACAACCAGGATGGACCTTGGCCCAATCAGAGACTACACTTGGCTGGTTAGCTCAAAGTCCCATTTCTCCATTCAGTCATAAATATACTGGTAATCTAGGATATTTGAAGACATCCTCATGGCAGCATTTTCATAGACATACAGACTTTCCAAAATTGTATCAAAAATGAAAATGTTGGATGTTACAAAATGCCAAAAGATTGTTGGAACAAGAATGTAACATTACACTTTATTTTATTAATTTATTTAATGGAAATAACAGCCTGTCAACAGCTAAGGTTATATTTTAGGCTGGGTTAAAGGGGTCGAATCATTAGAAATGAAAGTTGTATAGTCTACAGCCCCAGCACTATGCCACAGTCTATTCTTGCTGCCATTGTCAAATTGTATCCCATGTGTTGACTCACTATATAATTACACCATTCCAAATTCACAATGAATAATGGCAGGATTCAAGTTAACTAGTGCAACCACAGGAAATTGGACTAAAAAGCTGTTTAAACAAAGAATGTTTGCGTCAACTGGCTCCTGGCACTAATCACAAAGTGGGGAAAGCAGAAAATTCAGCGCTCACTGATAAAACCTGGATCCATACCTTTCGAGCATGTATTCCAAATTCATACTCGAAATCAGGCAGTTTGATTGGTCGAGGCAGAGCTGTGCTCAAGCTCGACCAATCAAATTTCCCGATTTTGAGCACGAGAACAGTATGTACTCAGAAAGTTAAATTTATTTAGTCAATGGTGTTTAATGGCCTGTCAACAGCTACATGTAGTCATTTTAGGACAGGTTAATGGGGTAGAATCCCATCTTTCACCTGAAAGTTACAGAAAGTTAAAACTACAGGCCTTAATCTTATGGCAGTTGCATCACAAAAAGTACACAAAATATCTATTATATCAAAATATTTTTTAATTGCTGGTCTAAGTGAGGTTCGAGTTTGGGCAAACAATCAGGCGTTGATTTTCAATTTGATTATCAGTGTTTAACGGCCTATCAACAGTTAAGGTCATATAAGGCCGGGCCAACAGTTTCAATCCCATATTTAACCTGCTGCATTGGGGGTTGGGGGGAAATCCCGAAATCATAACGGAATATTTACATGGAAACAAAATATATTAAGCCCTGAAATTAGAATAACCTGACCTGGTGCCAAGTACATTTCAGAAGAATTTAGCACACGTAAGAAGTGAGTGGAGCCAGTGACTAATGATGATGCATGTTCCATTGATTTGGCCAATTGCATAGGATAGACCATTTAATGTAACCCTTTCACCCCAAATATCCAACATCGACATTTCATGTTAGTTGTTGTTTCCATTAATGAGAACATCAGGGACTTTTATTTAGAACTGAACAATACAAATAAGACATGCCATGTGATTTTGTACCTTCGGACATCTGCGTAATTTCATGAAATACGTTTACAAAATTTACAATATTTTTCATAAATAAAGTAAAAAGTTGAAAACAATTTCAGAGTACATGCATGTATTTTATCAACTTTTGACGTCATTTACGGAAGATAGCGTAAATGTTTTGAACGTATTTCATGTTTCTTTGTTTGTTGGGGTTTAACGGCCTATCAACAGCTAAGGTCATTTAAGGCCGAGTCAATGGGTTTAGTACTAAATCCCATATATTACCTGTACAAGTATATGTACATGTTCAAGTACATATACATGTTCAAGTACATGTACAAATGGTGAGAAAATCCCAACATCAGAACTGAATATTTACAATAAAAAAACTATACATTCAGCCCTGAACGTAGAATAATCCTGATCTGATGCCAGGTCCTCGCCACACCAGAATCACTTGGGCCCCCTCCCAAAAGCAGTAGGATCAGTAATCTTATAACTAAAATAATGGGCAATAACCCAATTCAACTCCCAGGTAACAAAAGAGCCAAAGATAAAAATGTACCGGAGGGCCAAACCAGTCAAATCGTGATTCCTATAAGCAGGAAACCCTACCGTTAATTTACGCCGTCACGTTCGCCTGACCAACCACCCACACATATTTCATGAAATTATGCAAATGTCCGAAGCTCATCTGGATCTAGTGTTGGCACATATTGTCTTAATGTCTGTTGGGTTGAAAGGGTTAATATGGAAATTACATTGTATATCTCGTCCTTAAATAATGTTGTGAACCCTATTTGAACTGTAATCGTGACTACAAATGACTTTTACAACAAATACTAACATTGAGATGAATAAAAAATAATTTTACATCTTTTTTAACAATAAATTGAGGTAAGGATGGGAATATGCGAATAGAAGTTACAATATCCTTCAAGCACTGAAAAGTTTTATTCGGCAAACAGAACAAATATTCTGAAAGTAATCAGTTCTTAGCAAAGTTATAATTTTCTATTATATATACTTGAAGTACATTTTTTTCAAGCAGCCTTCAGTGAGTGCATAACATTAATGATAAATTTGTCACATCACAAAAACTTGAGAAGTGCAGAAAAGTAACATATTCATTTGTATTCATTCAATCTCATTTTTTATAAGAATTTCTTTGTAACATTTTTAGGTAAATGTGTATCATTTTTAAGTACCACAGCAGTCCAATAGTTTCCATGCTTGTGTGATTATTTTCCACAATTCCAATTATTAAAAGCACCTAGTTCAACCCCTGGGGCCTGCACAGGGACAAAATAAAGAATATGTTTCTTGCATAAACAAGCGTTTCACGTTACAAGTTGATAACTGGGTCAAAACACATTATATAAAGGTTAAAATCAAGACCGTAGCATTACAGAGGTAGACCAAGAAACCAATTATATATTAATATAGTTACGTTTAATACAAGGAACATTAGTTTAATAAGATTGCTAACCACCCCCCTCCCATTTAACCCTTACAATGCCAAATTCAATTTTGTCGTCTGCTGTTTATTTTTTATTTTCCATTTTTCTCTGAAACAATCTGGTTTGACAGCACTTTAGAATCATTTCCAATGGAAATGATTCTAAAGTGCTGTCAATACATGTTATTTAGTAAAATGACAAAATCTGAAACGACATCAGACAGCATTTTTTTGTTTCCCTGAATTCTAAGGGTTAACCCAACCCTGAAAATGCTGAAAGCAAATATTGCCATCTGCTGTTTTTTTTATAGATGTTTTTATCGATCGACTGACCGGCACTTTTCAACATGGTCAAATACATGTTTTTTGGTCAAGAAATAATAAGGCAAACAGTGGACAAAAAAATTGAATCAAGAATTATGAGTTTTAATTTGTGTATCCTACACTTTTGTCCCATCCATCTGTAATGCTAGGTTATTTAAATGAGAAAAACAACTACATCTTAATGGTTTTTTATATAATAATCAAGTCCAACTCTGTCAATTTCACCTTTCCATCATCACCTTTTTGTAAAGACATGTTCTAGTCATTGACCAAACATGTTATGCTGAAAGCAGAATTTATTTGTCACACTAAAGATGATGACAGAAAGGTTCAAACTGCAGAGAGGAACTTATATATGTGACCCACCGCAATAAAATGTGCTCAATTTTTAGTCCTGTAGCTGATTTCATCAACATTGCAAAGTATACTTATCTAGCAAAGTATATTTTGAGGAAGAAATTTTCAATTTAAGGATAAATTTATTATACAGAATTTATTACATTATCACAGCCATTTTCAGTATAATAAATTTTGCATACTTTTAATCATCAAATATATGAAGTCGTTAGCTCTATATGAAACAATGCATTTCGAGAAAAATAAATGATTACTCCCTCAAGTATACTTAGCTAGATAAGTAAACTTTGCAATGTTGGTGAAATCGGCTACTGATCAGTGTAACCTTCGATCACCGCAGTAATAATTGATTGGACATGGTCTTATGTCCGTATAAAAACATGTTTGTTTTTTTGTTTGCTGGGGTTTATGTTTGTTTGTTTGTTTATTAGTGTTTAACGGCCTATCAACAGCTAAGGTCATGTAAGGCCGGGCAAACGGGTTCGATCCCATTTTAACCTGCTGCATTGGGGGGAAAATCCCAAAATCAGAACGGATTATTTACATCGAGAACAAATATATTCAGCCCTGAAATTAGAATATCCTGACCTGGTGGCAGGTCCATACCACACCAAAGTCACTTGGCCCCTTCTCCTAAAATAGGATTACGAATATCGTAATACTCACATAAGGGGTATAACCAGATTCAACTGTCACATACAAAATTCCAAAGACGTATGTGAGGGCCAAAGCAGGTCTCCAGTCAGGATTCCGGTAAGGATGAACCCCGATCGTTAAATTACCCATCGCGTGCTCCCACCTGCCACCCACATTGCTGGGGTTTAGCGGCCTATCAACAGCTAAGGTAATTTAAGGCCGGCTCAATGGGTTTAGTACTAAATCCCATATATTACCTGAACAAGTACATGTGAACATGTACAAAATGGGGGGAAATCCCAAAATCAGAATTGAATATTTACAATAAAAAAAATAATATATTCAGCCCTGAAATCAGAATAATCCTGATCTGATGCCAGGTCCTCGCCACACCAAAATCACTTAACCCCCTCCCAAAAGCAGTAGGATCAATAATAATCTTACTACATGTATAATGGGCAATAACCCAATTCAACTACCAGGTAACAAAACAGCCAAAGATAAAAACATACCCGAGGGCCAAACCAGGTAAATCATGATTCCTATAAGGAGGAACCTCTACCGTTAAGTTACGCCGTCACATTCGCCCGACCAACCAAAGATACGAACTGCAGCCCTCTAGTGATTCGTACAGAGCCACCATAACCATCAACAGTTTCACTAATTAAATGGCAGTGTAGAAACTATGCTGGCTGATTTGGGTCAACACTGACAAAGATGATATAAAGCACATCAAGGACCCGTTTCACTAAACTTCGTATGACTAAACTGTTCGTAAGAGCAAAATTACGATGGTCTGTAAATTTCAGATTAACAATGTTCTCTTGCAAACAATTATTGGATTAACAATTATAGTGCAAATTTAGGATCATCTAGGAATTTCAATTGATGGATTTACATTTATTGAGCATAGGCTCAATAAATGTAAATCCATCAATTAAGATTTTCAGACAATCCTAAATTTGCACTTACAACAAACATTTTAGTCGTACGAAGGTTAGTGAAACGGGCCCCAGTTACGGCGGGTCATATATAAATATTTATACAAGGAGCATTGTGGCATCCTCTAAAATCCTTCCTAATCCTCATTCGTAGCCACAACACACGCTGGCATTGATGTCGAACACGAGGTTACCTAGATAATGATACACTGAAAGCTCTACTGGACACACTGGCAACATCAGTATGTACAATTTAGATGGTTTAACCCTTCACCTCTAAGTAACTGGAATGGATTTTGATACATGAATTTTGCAATCAATCCAATCGTCACAAAATGATTTTCAGACCAGTCCATTTATGAAAAGGTGGGTGTTTTTGTTCTCAAAAATATGAAAACTACAGATCCTGATATGCAAGCTCATCTGGATCTATACTTGTAAACCAATACCACTCCACTATACAGGCCGGTGTTGTTGAAAGGGTTAATTGTATTTCATTTCCTGTGAACGAGTGATCATCTATTAAATTACACTGGAACCTCGCCCAGGGTGTCCCGTTTAGCAATGTTCCACTGTATACAATCTGACACAAAGGCCCCAAGAAACCACGGCATTGTTTCTTAGTGTGTCACCAATGTCAACATAGTTGGGCTACCATTACATGTCAGCCAGATGGCTGCTTTTCTCCATTCTGGTACACACTAGGGACAATAACCAGTGTAAAATAAGTGTACAAGATCTTCACAAACCATGAAAATATAAATACTACTTATACAATGATTTTACACAAGATCAAGTCTCAACATTTCCTTATTTATTTAATTTTTTTTATCTTAGAACCACGGGTGTCAATTGTGCGCAAGCCATTTGTCTAGCAATACCAAGGCTTTGTAGGACAAACTCAATTTAACCCTTACAATGCTGAATTAAAATGTGTCGTCTGCTGTTTTATTTTCAAATTTTTCACATCAAAACCATGTTTTAACAACACTTGAACATCATTTCCAATGGAAATGATCATAAAGTGTTGTCAAACCATGTTTTTATTGAGAAAAAGACAAAACATAAATAGACAGCAGAAGACAATTTACATTTCCCAAATTCTAAGGGTTAAACTGAAACACAAATGACACACTGGGCCATTGGAGTTGTGTTCATATGTAAAATACATCTCGATTTGTAACTAGTGCAGTGTTTTCCACTCTGTAATATCATTCAATTAAGACGATGTCCAAATTAAAGTAGTTCCGATCAATCGACTAGTTGCAAAAACACGATGCTTTTTATTTCAGAACACGACTTAATTGTTATTCCACAATATTCTTAATACAATATTAATACATTCAAATGAATGCTGCTCATTAGAGCAAGTAGTTCCACATGTGTGGATAATGAACCCAAAATACACAGTTCATGTTTATATATAATTAAGTTTACACTCGTGAACTAAGGCTATACTATACGGCTTTATACGTTGTTATACATCATCTGCATAAAGCAACACGACAGCCAAAATAGTTTTGAACATTCCCCTCGTTCATAAACGAGTAATAAAGCAAAATTTCCCTCGAATAAAATTCACCAGACACAGCCGACACATAGGCCGTTATTCTAGTAACTTGTTCTAAGACTTCCCTTCTCAGCAGCAGTTCCGACAGCGACAAAATTGTCTACTTAGCAAGAACAATAGTTTCATTTCTATACCACATTCCATGAAGTCCAATAGTCACAATACACTTACAAGACAAATTCTGTCTCCCAGTGCAATATAGAAGCATGAAACCTGCACATACACCGTGTACATGCACAGTACGACAGCCAGCAATAAAGCGACTGTTCCATAAGTTTAATTCTTAAATCGGTGTCCAATAACAAACTGTCTTTGTTGTGCAAATGCACATCTCCATATGGAGCACTCCCGTCGTCATAACACTTCAATAATATATTACACGGTGATTATAAAAACCAGTCTCTAATTCCACCGACATGTTTAGTGTCGAATAATATACACCATTATGTATAATTCACACAAGCGATTCAATACTTTACAATTCTAGAATAGGCAGATATTGCCCAATATTTAATTATTATTAATAGTTATATATAAACCTTACCACATAGCAATGGGAGATTACTGTCAATTCCCTTAAATTATACTGTAAATACAGATGGCATATTTCACCAAAATTGCAAAGTATACTTATCATGCTAAGCACTTTCAGGGAAAAAATTTCAATTTAAGGAGAAATTTATTAATTTTTATGATGCTGAATTTATTACATTACGACAGCCATTTTGGCTGTGATAATGTAATACATTCAGTATAATAATTATGCATACGTTTAATCATCAAATATATGCAGTTGTTAGTTCTATATGAATTAATGCATTTCAGGAAAAATAAATGATTACTCCCTCAAAGTATACTTTGCCAGATAATTATGCTTTGCAATTTTGGTGAAATCGGCTACTGGACAATAGCATAATTCACAAACATCAGTCTTATAAAATCACCTTAAATTCTATTTGAAACCATGGTGGACTCGATTCAGACTGTATATCCACATAGAACAGCCTGATCTACGTTCAAGCAGAAACATGCTATCTATGTTAGTAAAGTATAATTTGAAGGGAAAAAACAAGGATCTCGCATTTTGACACATATACACACACACACGAGAGCACATGGTAAAGTCAGTAGTGCATTTCAACTACAGGGACCGCATATACAATTTTTGGGCATTTAAAGATGAACGATATTCATTCTCTATACAAACATGCAGTCAGAATGACTGATTGCATAATAATTACAATTCTGAAAATGTTTCTTGCCAAAAACAACACATTTGAATTCAAAATACATTATTACAATAACTCAGCACAGCCATATACTTGCTTTGGGACACCAGATACTTATAAGCTCATAAATGTCTGAATATTTAGGGTTATTACGGTATATAACTGGAATGGATTTGGATATGTTAATTTTCCGACCAATCCAATGGTCACACAAGGATTTTCAGACTAGTCCATTTATGAAAATGGGGTGGGTTTTTTTCCTCTAAAAAATATGAAAATTGCTTGCAAAAAGTGCAGATCCTGATGAGACGGCTCGGTACGAGCCGGCTCATCTGGATCTGCACTGTTTGCATAAACCGATATAGCGGGCTTTCAGGTTCAAAGGGTTGACATGGTTTGCAAACAGCGCTATAGAGGTCTGTGGTGTTGAAATGGTTAACGTTCAGTGTACTTCCAGCAGCATGGTATATGTAAGTAGAAATCGAGACAATATCTTCTTCGGTCAGCCTGAAGCCCTCTCACATTCCTGGAGCTGGGAACCAACGTATCACATACCAACTAGTTCAACCCTTAAAATGTGGGAACTAGATTGCATACAAAGTTTCCATTTAGTTTGATGATTCAAATTCAGCACTGAAAATATACTTAACCAAAGTCTGTTAG
The DNA here is from genome assembly GCA_029237695.1 of Conchocele bisecta. Lineage (NCBI taxonomy): Eukaryota > Metazoa > Mollusca > Bivalvia > Lucinida > Thyasiridae > Conchocele > Conchocele bisecta. Next base: position 113,737,293 of record CM055266.1, read on the forward strand.
TATGCACAATAGATGACAAACAGCCCGATCTAATTTTAGATTTTACGACAATACGGTATTACTGCATCAAGTACAATGTGTTTACTGTCGCGTCCTATACATTCGCGCTATCAGTCATGCTTCCCGCAATATATATTGTACAAATCACGTCAGTAGTGACAATTAAATAGGAATTTTTTTATGATCAGCTGGCATTAAATTGACATTTGTCTACTTCCGTAATAGCCCTAAATAGTCGGACACCATTTATTTGGGGAAACACATAAAAATATATGGTTTCCCTACGACAGTGAGCGTGCCAATATTTAGGATTAGTATGGCCCTAGTGATCTAATCCCAATATCAATGTATTTGGATACAATTTGTTTTGGGAAACCCCTATTTAATAGGGGTTTCCCAAAGCAAATTGTGTCCGAATATTTAGGGTTATTACGGTATTCCCAAGAGACAAACTAGTCCATAGGCGATGTTGGTTCTGCCACCAGGTAAACCTTCAACCCGTATCCTACTGGAATCTCTTAACGTGTGTAAAGTCACCGAGCTCCATAACAACAATCTCTTCATACAAGAAAAAAAACACAAATACGAATGTATAAAAATAATGCATTTGTAAAAAACATGGTAAAAATAAACTAGTGTCAGAACTCCAGATATCAAAATATTGTAGTTTTTTTCTCTCAGTTTTCTCCACATATAATTAACCCTTGCAATGCTGAATTAAATTTGGTCGTCTGCTGTTAATTTTTTTAAATTAATATTTTCCCAACAAAAACATGGTCTAGCAGCACTTGAGAATCTTTTCTGATAGAAACTAGAGCAAGTGAACAGAAGATCGCGGATACCTCCGGCCACCGCCTGGACTGACAATAAAAACTTTAACGCAAATCTTACAGACGGACGAACTGATGGGTGGACTGACGAAAACCACGTTTTTATTCAGAAAAAAAATAAATATGAAAAAGCAGACGAAAATTCTCATTTCCCGCATTCTAAGGGTTAAATGTCCAGAATATACTCCTGTGAAGATTCTAAACATCTAGAACTTGCACGTCTTGAAGAGAAATCAGCAGAAAACAATAATGACCAAATAAAGTGGATATCTGGAGTGCTGGTCATACCAATATTATACCCACTTAAAACGAGAAACAAAATGACATGCTATGCATCCAGTCTGTTCAGGATCTGCACTGTTCGCCACTCCATTAATGAAACACTCGCTATGCTTCTAACAAGCAATACAGATTGCGATCATTCGGGCTACAGGTGTGTGCTATTTGATCAGACGTTACACTGGTCACAAATGTCATACGCCCAATTTCACACCAGTGAAAGCCACATATACGGCACAAGGCCTACACAGGTAGGGTCATGTGGGTATGGAAGATTTCAAGGATATCACTCTTGACCAAATCCCGGATGATTGCCCAGGGATTCCACTGGCGATCGCCACTTTCGCAATTAGGAGATAAAAATAAACAATTGGCGATAAAAAATTACAATTTTCGGGAAAAAAAAATCAAAAAAAATAATCTTTTTTTATTTATTTTTTTTTCGAAAATTGTAATTTTTTTTGAAGTGGCGATTTTTTAATCCCTGATTGCCGAATATTACAATTGATATCATCAGAGGCATAATGAGGCTCGCTCCCTCGTACTGTTTAACCCATTCCTTTCAGAATACACCTTTACAGGTATGAAATTTATTAAATATTTTCTTTTTGTTTTAGGAGATCAGAGCTCCAGATAAGCTGCGTATTTGCGTAAATTCCCAATTAAAATTGCCAAAAACCCAATTGAGATCAGTAGCCTATTTCATCAACATTGCAAAGTATACTTTACTACCAAAGTATACTTTGAGGGAGTAATCATTTATTTTTCCTGAAATGCATTATTTCATATAGAACTAACAACTGCATATATTTTATGATTAAAAGTATGCAGAATTATTATACTGAATGTATTACATTATCACAGCCAAATTGGCTGTGATAATGTAATAAATTCAGTATAATAAAAATTAATAAATTTATCATAAAATTGAAAATTTCTCCCTCAAAGTATACTTTGCTACTAAAGTATACTTTGCAATGTTTATGAAATCGGCTACAGATGTAGCGAGTATCAAAAAGCAATAACAAATTTGTGGTACCTTTATCATGCCACAGAAAATATTTTTTATTTTCCATGAAAACACATCTTGGTATTTCATTACAAAATGCCAAGACATGTTTTCATTTCGAAGCAAACTATTCAATAATTGCTGTCTGTTGATGTGTAAACAGTAATGTGATTTTATTTTACCCTATTAAAATATTGAAATAACCAATTACTAATTCCTTATCTGGAGCCCTGTGAGATTATATGTTGTGACCATCATTTGAACAGACTCCACGAGACGGTTCAAATGATGGTCGCGGCATATACTTCGGAGCAAATAGAAGGAAAATATTTAAGATTTTCCATAAACATAATGGCGTATCCTCAGCATGAAAGGGTTAATAGTACTTTTCTTCCACTGACCCCTTCAAAGTTCAATTGCCAAATCTTTCCAAGCCAATGGATAATGTATCTATTAACTATGCAACTAAAGGGGTCAGTGGAAGAAGGGGGCTAACTTAGTCCCCTTCTTCCACCGACCCCTTCAATTCTCATCAACAAGATATAAATAAATGCAATTGATGGAAACAAGTTTTGCCTGCTGTAAACAACAGACAAATATTTCGAGGCAAGTTTTACAAACAGTATTTGCCAGCAGTGAAAGGCAAGCCAAGTGGGTATAATACGGTATCTGCACCTATCAGCCACTTTGCCCATTTGAACACAAGTTTCACAGCCACAGAACAGGTCTATGTGGAGGTCACATATTACCTATAACAGATATACATAGTGGGCAAATGAATAGGTAGTTTCTGACCAATAACGCCAATGTTCAATACACAGGTTGTTTTTGAGGACTCGAGTACATGGTCAGACAATTATGGTGCAAGTGTCATGTTTCAAGTTTGTACATACATGTATTTGTATATTTGTATTTGCACAAGCATTGTGTATTCTGTACCTAGCACTTTGGTAGTATGTTTGTTTGTTTGTTTATTGGTGTTTAACGGCCTATCAACAGCTAAGGTCATGTGAGGCCAGGCAAACGGGTTCAATTCCATTTGAACCTGCTGCATTGGGGGGAAAATCCCAAAATCAGAACGGAATATTTACATAGAGAAAAAATACATTCAGTCCTGAAATTAGATAGTAGTATGACCCAGGGGACAAAATTACCTTTACAACAAAACAGCATAATGTCCAGCATAGCCAATACATCAACAACACAGTTCAATCAAGTAATGATTTCACTGCAATTGCTGATGGTACCCCACAGTGTGGTGGACATTGCCTTATGTATGTGCAGAGCTCCAGTTAAGGTGCGTAATTTGATCAACTTTGGGGGGAATTTTGTTATTTCTTCGCCAAAAATGGCAAGTTGGGAGTTCTTTAGAATCGTCTCATTGAGACGATTCTAAAGAACTCACACCTTGCCATTTTTGGTGAAGAACTAAGAAAAATACCTCGAATATTTGGTCAAAGTACGCATCTTAACTGGAGCTCTGTATGTGGATGATTTGCTTCCAGGTGTATAACCCATCAATAAATCCGCAGGTGTGTGTAGTCCACTCTTCAGGATAGTATGCCTCGCCGCATTGGAAAGTTTTCCCTAGAACAATACTTCCAACAACATACTGCAAACTTATGAAATTGTGATTATTCCCTATGTAATAAGGCATGCAGCTCCAGGAGAGACGAATAATTCATTCACTGGACCAGTAAAAAGGGAATCAATAGGTATAAGCACAAAACTAGTATTTGAGCAAGTAGTTGTCGGTTGTAAAGTTCGTAAAACTTCTTATCTGCGAATCATATGCAAACATCAATCAAACTGTTCCATTTCATGAAAAATATTTGAGTAGCACAGATAATAACAACAATGTGACCTCTGCACAAACCTGCTGACATTCCTGTGGCTGTGGTACAGTGATACCTCTCTAAACCAGACACCCTGGGGACCTAGGTCCCCAGGGTGTACGGTTTAGAGAAGTTTCATGGTATAACGATTGCTGGCTAGGCGGTGGTGACGCCCGCAGCAGTTTTGTCATCATCGGGGGTCTGTATTCCATTCTGCAGGATCACCTTGCCGATCATGGCCACGCCCGAGCCATCGTCGGCGTCCTCAAATATGGCCTTTTCATCGTCGTCATCATCATCGTCTATACCGTACTTCACAGACACGACCACCTCCCGACCCACGTCCTTGTCACTACAAGTGAAGGTCGTATAACATTGCAGATGAAGGTTGTGCGACAGACATTGTTTTGTTTGTTTATTGGTGTTTAACGGCCTATCAACAGCCAAGGTCATGTAAGGCCGGGCAAACAGGTTCAATCACGTTTTAACCTCTGCATTGGGGGGAAAATCCCAAAATCAGAAAGGAATATTTACATCGAGAAAAAATATATTGAGCCCTGAAATTAGAATAACCCCCGACCTTGTGCCAGGTTCTCACCACACTGGAGTCACTTAGCGTTAGGGTAGGTTTTGAAGTCACAACCTTCAGCATTGAAGTCCTATAGTCTGCCCCTGATCCACAGCCCATCCCTACAGATGGAGGGAATTTAATTTGATGATGATGAATGGAAAGTAAGCTCATTGGCAATTATGTTTTCCAACATTTCTCAGTTAACCCTTTCAACACTACAGGCATGTGTAGTGGTATTGGCAAATAGTGTAGATCCAGATGAGCTGGCTTGTCACAAGCCGTCTCATCAGGCTCTGCACTTTTTGCATTTCATATTTTTGAGAACAACCCCCCCCCCCCACCTCCTGCTATAAATGAATTAGTCTGAATATCATTTTGCGACGTTGGTTGCAAAATTAACATATCTTATCCATTCCAGTTACTTAGGGGTGAAAAGGCCAAGAGTGAAAAAAATACTGTACACAGAAACATCAACATTAGAAAGAATATGGAACTGGTCATGCACTGTGGAATACACTGTGGCATTTGCTCTAGCGACCAAGAATGTCAGAAACAAACTAGAAATGTGGCCTGTCGGCACACGAATACCCCCACTGGCAGCCATAGAAAACGAGGCATTTTTGATTATAAGCCATTTAGCCGAGCGATAAGGTTTCAAACGCATCAAGTCTGTGATCTTGAACCTGGGCATCAAGTATGTGACCTTGACCCTGGGCATAGTGTGATAATCCATGCATCGGTGTAGAAGATATAGAGCGGAAGGGAATTTCAATAGGTTTGACCTTTGACCTTCAACTGTGACCTTGACCTTGGACGTAGGTGCGTGGTTATTGATCGCGACACACCTTGTCATCATGAGAAACATTTGTGCCAAGCCATTTGATAATCCATGCATCGGTGTAGAAGATATATAGAGGAAGGGAATTTCAATAGGTTTGACCTTTGACCTTCAACTGTGACCTTGACCTTGGATGTAGATGTGTGGTTATTGATTGCGACACACCTTCTCATCATGAGAAACATTTGTGCCAAGCCATTTGATAATCCATGCATCGGTGTAGAAGATATAGAGCGGAAGGGAATTTCGATAGGTTTGACCATTGACCTTCAACTGTGACCTTGACCTTGGACGTAGGTGTGTGGTTTGGTTATTGATCGCGACACACCTTCTCATCATGAGAAACATTTGTGCCAAGCCATTTGATAATCCATGTATGGGTGTAGAAGATATAGAGCGGAAGGGAATTTCCAACAGACCGAGACCGACCGACCGACCGACCGACCGACCGACAAGCTGACTCCTATATACCCCCTCAAACTTTGTTTGTGGGGGTATAATTAGCAATTAATTGAATTAAATTTGTAGTTGGGATTTGAGAAATTGGGTTATTATGGGCTATGCGACCAGTGTAGCCCCAGATCAGCCTGCGCATTCGCGATCAGGGTATACACTGTTCGCCAATCAGTCAATGAAACATAAATCATGCCTCTAGCAGACAGTATAGATCATTTATCAAAGCTACACGAGTGTGTTTATTTGTTAAACAATGTTTGTTTGTTTATTGGTGTTTAACGGCCTATTAACAGCTAAGGTCATGTAAGGCCGGGCAAACGGGTTCAATCCCATTTTAACCTGCTGCATTGGGGGGAAAATCCCAAAATCAGAACGGAATATTTACATCGAGATAAAATATATTCAGCCCTGAAATTAGAATAAACCTGACTTGGTGCCAGGTCCATGCCACACCAAACTCACTTGGCCCCTTCCCCTAAAATAGGATTATGAATAATCGTAATACTCACATAAGGGGTATAACCAGATTCAACTGTCGCATACAAAATGCAAAGACGTATGTGAGGGCCAAACCACGTCTCCAGTCAGAATTCCGGTAAGGATGAACCCTGATCGTTAAATTACCCATCGCATGCTCCCACCTGCCACCCACGAGTGTGATAGCGGATTAAGATTTAGACTGGTCACAAAAACCCACAAGCCCCATTTCTCCAGCCACAGCAACATTTGCCAAAGAGTGAAAGTACTCTACCCGGAAGCATCAACAGTCATGCCGCGTCCCTTGGCCGGTGTGGCTTTGTTGTTCTTCTTTGGTTTCACGCTTGGATTGGGCCGGGCACGCACGCCTGGTCGCCGGATTCCGTGGACTACACCCCGGGTTGGTCGTCCGTAGTACATTCTCTCTGGCTGCAAGTAGGAAGTGAAAGTGTTTAATGTCCCAGCAACAGCTAAGGTCATATAGAGACAGGAGAGACCACAGTTTAAAGTCTCATCCGACAGACCAGTGGGATGGAAATACATGTACTATGAAAGTATTTTTGATGCCTAAGGCTGGTTTGAACCCACAACCTCTGGATTGGAAGTCAGGTGTTCTAACCCCAAGGCCACAACCCATCCCGTGCAAGTAGAAGGGGTTCTGTTCTTAAACTTTCATTTCAACTTTTGCTGAGTCACATAGGCTAGCTATCATTTTAATAAAGACTATATGACCGTTATTAATTTCAAATGATGCGACAGGTGTGCAACTGAGAATAAGTTATGCTAATTAAATCGCTTACATCTAATTACGACAAGTTATTAAACGGTGCACCAAAGCAAGCCGCGGGATGTACTTACCAAGAAGATAATTACTTCCCTTTAAATATCATTTCCAAAACAAGGTTGGGTTCAAAAACAATAACAACAATATGAGACATAACAACATAAGTTTAATTGCTTATTTCTTTGCCCTTTTTACACAATTTTGTATTGATAAAAAGGGGATCCACGCCACGATCGTGCAATAGCAAATTGTCAGGTAGAAGTGTGTATATACAGTCAGCCAAGGCCATGTGTTTTCTATGCATGCGTATAGATTACAATAGAATGCAAAATACTGTACATGAACAAAATTGTTGTGAAAGGATACAAATGTTTCGACCCTTGGAATAACGACCACGTGTGAACAAAGACCACTTTGGCCACTTCACTTGGCCGGTCGTTGTTCACAGGTTTGACTGTATTTTAAAATCTTTATCGTCTTGCTCCGTCACATAGTCGGGAGTACAATCTAATCATTTTACTGTGTGCATGGCGAACAGCGTATGCCCTGATCAGACTGATAAGCGGACTGCATGGATGAGCAGGCTGGTCTGGCTATATTACTTGCAAACATCAACTCCATTTTCTCAGCCAGAAGCTCAAATGTGGCTGTGACTGGAGAAATGGGGCTTACAGGTCTTACAACCAGTAGAGATCCAGATCAGCCTGTGCATGCGCACAGCCTGATCAGGATCTGCACTGTTCGCCATCAATCAATTGATGATGCATCAGGCTTAAAACAAGCAATGTAGATTGTTATCAGGCTACAGGAGTGTAATTTGTTCAGCAGCTACACTGGTCACAAATCCCATAAGCCCCATTTCTCCAGTCACAGCTACAAATATGTCAGTTGTTATTAAGTTATTACAGAGTTCTGTATCATGTATGACAAGAGAATAGGCGGTTATAATGAACTGTTTTTAGAACATTACTATTTTGGTTCAATTTTGTAAATAAAGCTCAGACTTACAGGCATGCCATACATGGGAACTGGTGGTCCCACGCGGCCACCCATCTGTCGGCCTATCCCACCGTACATCATGCCTCGTGCGGCTCCTCTGTCAATCACAAAACATAAGGATTAAGTTTATTAAAGCAAGGACAATGCAATTTATTGCAAAGAAGACCACTGGCAAAGGAATAGAATGGTAAATGAACATAGAAAACTAATTTAGCATTAACCCTTAGACCGATACTCACAACAATTGTCGTCTGTTGTTGCTTTTATATCTACTTATTTCCCAATAAAAACATGGTTTAACAGCACTTCAGAATCATTTCCAATGGAAATGATTCTGAAGTGCTGTCAAACCATGTTGTAAATTATTCTAAAGTGCTGTCAAAGCATGTTTTTGATGATACAACTGGAAAATAGAAAATAAACAGCAGACAACAACAAAATTAAGATAGCTGGGTTAACTACTGGTTAACTAAGAACGTTTTGATCTAATTTAGATAAGCAATTATTGATAGCCAACTTGATGACTAGGTAACAAGCTTTGTATTGGCAGAATACGTACGGCCTCATAATGTAATGTCCTAACGGCACTGACCCAATACAAATATCCGGGGTACAACAAATTGAAAATGGACGTTTCATTGGTCGAATGGATTCGCAGGACATTACCGAATGACGTCCGCGGAAACAAGTCTGTGTTCTTTTCGAATAAAATCATATTATACTTGCTCATTCTATAGCCTAAAACCTTACATGATAAATGGAATACCTGCGTAGTGTATGTTGACATCAAGTTTATCAGGCTCAGCTCTCGCGAATGGTAGGAATTCCTAGTTTCCAGGTTTCCTAGTCTTGCCTGATAAACTTCATATCAACAGTCATTAGCCTGGTATTCTCTATGTAATGACAATAGCTGGAATGGCTTTTGATATGTTAATTTTGCAACCAATCCAATAGTCACAAAATTATTTTTTTCAGTCCATTTAAGAAAAGAGGGTTGGGTGTTTTTGTTCTCAACAATATTATAATTACTAGCAAAAAGTGCAGATCCTGATCGCTCATCTGGATCTACACTTTTTGCAAATACCACAATACAGGCCTGTGGTGTTGAAAAAGGTTAACTGGAATTTGAGACCCAAAAAGTACAGATCTTGATGAGACGGCTCGTCATGAGCCGGCTCATCTGGATCTATACTTTTTGCAAATACCACTTTACAGGCATGTGGTGATGAAAAGGTTAACTGGAATTTGAGATACATTAGGCCAAAGTGTAGACAGGGAGAGAGAAGATATGATTAGCGAGCATGTCTTACCGCCTGCCGCCGCCTACAGAGGTGACGCGTGGTGACATTGCAGCATTGCCCCGCCCGCCACGCCCACTGGCCGACAGGTTTGGCCCCCAACTGCCCACCACCACTCCCGCTATCTCCAGCTGACCGCCGCGACCATCAACCGGCGACCGCCCTGAAATAGTCGAGGAATAGCTTCTTCTCAATGTGGACACAGGCTAAGGGATGGAATGTTTGTACACAACTGCCTGCACAAATCTTGCCTAGATGTCAACGTTTCTGAACCTCTATTGGCTATCTCAACTCGCAATCAAGAAGTTTGATGCCAATCAAGCCGCTTGATTTCAAACACAATATTCAAGTATTTTGAAGCAAAAACAAATACAGACAGCGCTCCAAATAAGGAATTAGTAATTGAGTATTTTCACTCCATCATGTCTGAAGCAATTGGGTATTTCAATATTTTAATTGGGTAAAATAAAATCACACTACTGTTTACACATCAACAGACAGCAATTATTGAATAGTTTGCTTCGAAATGAAAACATGTCTTGGCATTTCATTAGAATTGTCTCCTTGGAATACCAAGATGTGTTTTCATGGAAAATAAGAAAAACATGCTATATTTGTGGTCTGTTTATTGTTTTCCGCAGCATGATAAAGGTACCACAAATTTGTTATTGCTTTTTGACACTCGCTACTTCTGATTTCAATTGGGTTTTTGGCAATTTTAATTGGGTATTTACGCAAATACGCAGCTTATCTGGAGCTCTGTACAGATATTGGCAAGATTAGTGCAGGCGGTGGTGTATGTGGCTGTGATTGGAGAAATGGGGCTGATGACATCTGCAACCAGTGCAGGCCGGTAGCCAGGGGGGTCGGAGCGGTCGGACGACCCCCCCGCCCAGCCTCGAGGTCAACTTTTTAGACCCCCCTAGATACCTCAGGCCCCTTGGGCCTTCGAAATGACCCCCCCTTCAAACAGGTCTGGCTACAGGCCTGCAGTGTAGACCCAGTAGCCTATTTCACCACCATTGCAAAGTATACATTTCTAGCAAAGTATACTTGGAGGGAGAAATTTTCAATTTAATGATAAATTTATTAATTTTTATTATACTGAATTTATTACATTATCACAGCCATTTTGGCTGTGATAATGTAATAAATTCAGAATAATAATTCTGCATACTTTTAATCATCAAATATATGCAGTTGTTAGTTCTATATGAAATAATGCATTTCAGAAAAAATCAATGATTACTCCCTTAAAGTATACTTTCCTAGATAAGTATACTTTGCAATGTTGGTGAAATAGGCTACTGATCAGCCTGCAGTCTGGTCAATGTATGTGTGTGTCCAGTGTATGTCATTTCAGCATTGGAGTGAGAATTTAATTGTGTATGCTGTTTGGTCAATGAAATAGAACAGATGTTTCAAACAATTAAGTGAAAGGGTTTAACATCCCAGCAACAGCTAAGGTCATGTAGAGACGGGGCCATAGTTTAAAGCTCATCCAACAGATCAGTAGGATGGAAACACTATGTAAGTATTGTTCACACCTACAGTGAGGATTGTTTGTTTCTTTCTTTGTTTGTTGGGGTTTAACGGCCTATCAACAGCTAAGGTCATTGAAGGCCAATGTCATATCACCTAGACTACGAACCAGACCCTCAAACAATTAAGATAGTAATAAATGTGTACAGTATTCTGATTAGGAGCTACCCTGGTCAAAACCTCAAGTAGCCATCAAAATTAAACTTTTACAAGTCATGCCCCCACAACAGTATATGTCAGAATCCCACATATTTTACACTTCTGGAGGCTGTTTCACTAAACTTTGTAAGACTAAAATGTTAGTAAGTGCAAAATTATGATATTTAAAATTCCAGACAATCCTAAATTTGCACGTGCGAACATTTTAGTCATACTGATGGCAATATTAATTGGACAAGTTATATTTGTCAGTACATGTATATTTTGTATATTGCAAAACAAGCTCAGTAAACAAATTATTATCAATCCTAATCAGTTTTCGCACTCATTGTCTGATAAAGCAACTATTCAACGGTCATTACAACGCTCGACAGATATGGCACAGCAGTATCAGTTTAAACACCTACCGACTGTTGATCATTAATATACCAAACCCATTTGTTTAAGTAAACTACCGCTTACAAGCAGTGCATGTGATGACAGCCTTGATAACAAAATGGTTGATTTATTGGTGTTTAACTGCCCATCAACAGCTAAGGTCATTAAAGGCCAGGCCAACGTGTTTGATCCCGCATGTAACCTGCTGCATTGGGGAGAAAATCCAAAAGTCAGAAAAGAATATTTACATCCAAATAATTATATATTCAGCCCTGAAATTAGAATAACCTGACCTGATGCCAGGTCCATATGATACCAAAGTCACTTGGCCCATTCCCCTAACAGTAATAGGATTAGGAATAATATATATATAACCCGATTAAACACACACACACACAAGTATGCCAAAGACGTACCTGAGGGCCAAACGAGGGGGCCGTTTCACTAAACTTCCCACGACTAAAATGTTCTTAAGTGCAAAATTATGATAGTCTGTAAGTTTCACATTAACAATGTGTTCTTGTAAACAATTATTGGATTTACATTTATTGAGCATAGGCTGCATATGCAGCCTATGCTCAATAAATGTAAATCCATCAATTGAAATTTACGGACTATTCTAAATATGCACTTACGAACATTTTAGTCGTACGATGTTTAGTGAAACGGGGCACAGGTCTCCGTTTGGGATACCGGTAAGGATGAATACTGATGGTTAAATTACCCATCGCATGCTCCCACCTGCCACCCACAATTCCTCAGTGACCTTGCCCTTGGGTGTTCAGACGAGTGGGGTGTATGTCAAACAATGCACCATACCTAGACACACATTGTGGCCACCAAATATTATTGAAACCAGTGAAGCGGTTACCGTAGCAGAAAACAACAAGAACTGCATCTGTCGAACGCGGATGCCAACTGCAGCATATTTGAGAAACTGTGACAAAGTGGTTAACCGAAAAGTGTGACGGATGGACGGACGGGACGGACGGACGGACAGACGGACGGTCCAAACACTATATGCCACCCGTTTCTTCGAAACCCGGTGGCATAAAAAACATATTTTTTATCACATTTGCCTTACGAATAAGGTGAATAAAAGTCCTCAGTGACCTTGACCTTGGGTGTTCAGACGTGGAGTGTATGCTAAAGTACCATCCCTATACACACATTGTGGCCAAATATTAATAAAATTGGTGATTTGATTTTATGGTGTTTAATAGCCTGTTAACAGCTAAGGTCAGTTTAGGCCGGGCTAACAGGGTTGTACATGGACTAACACTATCTGTTCTTGCCTATAGGCGAGGGGAAAATAATTCCCATAGAGGTTAATTAGTTAGCAGTGCTGAAATTGACATCTTGAATCATCAATTGTGTAATTGACGAGTTATATATACCTCATATATGTAGCAAGGTCGCATATTCAAAGTATTAATAGAATCCATTCTACATACTTAACCCTTACAACACGGGAAACGTAAATTATCGTCTGTTATTGTTTTTGTTTTTTTTATTTCCCATGAAAATGATTCTAAAGTGTTGTCAAACCACGAGAAAAATTGAAAATAAAAAATCAACAGAAGACGACAAAATTTAATTCAGCATTGTAAGGGTGCAACTAATATTCTTTGGTTATGTGGAGTACTACAATTATAATTCAAATTGGACAGAATAACACATGTATTGCTCAGATGTCTAATGGAGGCAGAATTGGTACCCCATGGGTATGGCACGTGGGTATAGTTGAGACAGGTTGTATTTATTAGGGTCAAAGACTGACAAAATAAGGCCTACAACATAGGGGCCGCCGGCTGAGAAACAGGACCTCAGGACCATCCAGATATTGTTCATACAATCAGACATCAAACACTACTGTGACATGCCATGTGAGTTTGTGCCTTCGGACATCTGCATATTTCATTAACTCTTTGCATGCTGGGAAATGTGTGGGCTATAAATAGTTCAAAAGTACTTTAGTAGCAGAGAACAATTCAGTATATTTTCTTTTATTTCTCCTTGTAAATAGCATGAAAATGTCTTGGAATTTCATTAGAATTGAGTCCTGAGGACTCAATTCTAATGAAATTTCAAGACATATTTACAGAGAGAAATAAAACATATACTCCTAATTCATTTGGCGGATATTTTCACTGCTAGCATGCAGAGTTAAATACGTTTACCAAATTTACAATATAATATTTTTCATACGTTGACAAAATTTTCAGAGTACATGCGGATATAATTAAACGTATTTCATGAAATTACGCAGATGTCTGAAAGTTTGTTTGTTTATTTATTAGTGTTTAACAGCCTATCAACAGCTAAGGTCATGTAAGGTCGGGCAAACGGGTTCGATCCCATTTTAACCTGCTGCATTGGGGGGAAAATCCCAAAATCAGAACGGAATATTTACATTGAGAACAAATATATTCAGCCCTGAAATTAGAATAACCTGACCTGGTGCCAGGTCCATACCACACCAAGTCACTTGGCCCCTTCCCCTAAAATAGGATTATGAATATCGTAATACTCACATAAGGGGTATAACCAGATTCAACTGTCACATACAAAATGCCAAAGACGTATGTCAGGGCCAAACCAGGTCTCCAGTCGGGATTCCGGTAAGGATGAACCCCGATCGTTAAATTACCCATCACATGCTCCCACCTGCCACCCACTGTCTGAAGGTACAAAATCACATGGCGTGTCTCTACTGTTATTCAGGGGCATAAACAACGTTCGATTGACGGAATGGCAACTATCAAGGGCCATGATCAGAGAATGTGCAGGATGATCTGTGGGGGCTACGCTGGTCGTATTTGTAGTAAGGTCCATTTTTTTATCATCTTTGCAATAATTCAAATTCCAATTTCAGCAATAGTACACTCCAACTGTACACTACTAATGATCTATACGGTTTGTTAGAAGCATGGCAGAAGTTTCTCTGGCTAAATGGCAAACATTGGGACAATTTATATCACAAAAGATGAAATGTAACTATTTGGTCAGCTTGAATTTGAATTTCATTTACCGCTAGAACAGACAAACATAAAAATGTATGCAGAATTTCTAGGCAGAGTTTGTTTGTTTATTGGTGTTTAATGGCCTATCAACAGCTAAGGTCATGTAAGGCCGGGCCAACGGGTTCGATCCCATATTTAACCTGCTGCATTAGGGGGAAAATCCCAAATTCAGAACGGAATATTTACATTTACATGGAGAAAAAATATATTCAGCCCTGAAATTAGAATAACCTGACCGGGTGCCAGGTCCATACCACACCAAAGTCACTTGGCCCCTTCCCCTAAAATTATATAATTAGGAATAGGCAGAGTAGGCGACTAGGAAGTCAGGGATTCCGCTGGTGATCGCCACTTTCGCAATTGTTGATTTTCGAAAAAAAATAAAAACATTTTTTTTTTTTGAAGTGGCGATTTTTTTATTTTCCCCAGCGGAATCCCTGGGAAGTTTATATACGGTGAGTACATAGTAGGATAGGATATGGCTAGGCAGAATCTTAGAACACAACATTACAGTGCTATATCGGGTGATATCTACTAGCCACTATGTTAGTGAGTACATACAGCTATCGTACATGGGCCCATCCAGACATATTTACCTCGACATTAGCCACAAAACACTTTCTGAATGAGTAATGAGATGGAGTCTTACTTCAGTCCTGTAATATGTGGCTGTGATTGGTGAAATGTGGTTTGCGACGAATGTAGATCCAGATCAGACTGTGCATCTGCAGTCTGATCAGGATCTGCACCGTTTGCTATTCCATCAATGAAATATTCGTTATGCTTATAGCAAGCAATATACATCATTGTCAGGCTACATGGGTGCAGTATGTGATCAGGAGCTAACTGTGACAAATCCCATAAGCCCCATTTCTCCAGTCACATCCCCAAGGTTTTGAAATCAAGACTATAAATATCACGCAATCTGATTGGCTAATGGTCATACATTACAGGTATACCATTGTTGATGAACGGTCGCAAATTATTTCACTATGTATTCCTACGCCAGTAGAAAAGGAGTGCATTAGAAATATGTTAACCGCATTGTAATTTTGAAATTTGCGGTGTATATCAGAAAATGATAGGTTGGAAAACATGTTTAATGGCTCCGCTAGCGCGTCGCCATTAAACAGATTTTCCGACCTATCATTTTCTGATATACGCCGCAAATTTCAAAATTACAATACAATTAACCCTATATTGTAATTCCTATAAGTGGTGATAAAACCAAACCTTTAACGCGCTATACAAAAATGTTAAATTCACAAAGCCAAGACACTGGTCTAATGAATGGGCTCATATAACAATATAATGCTACAAAACATCATCCAACTACTCCTTAACCCTTTTCATGATGAGGATACGCCATTATGTTTGCGGAAAATCCGAAATATTTTGCTTCTATGCGCTCAGAAGTACATGTCGCAAGTACCATTTGAACCGTCTCGTCTAGATGGTTCAAATGAGTGGTCACAACCGATACTTCAATTGAGAAATAACAAAAATAAAACTGAATTATTTAATAAATTTCATACCAGTAAAGGTGTATTCCGAGAGGAATGGGTTAAGGCACTGTGTCTCAGATATTCAATATGTGTTATTGTTTAGTTGCTTTTAGGACGGAAAATGATCTGTATCAACCAAACACACCATTTAACTTGATCAAATTCCAAGACGTGCATGTCTACAAAGTACTACTATCATACTCTGCAATAAACAGGGGAGATAATTTGGTAATACATTCGCAAACAAACACAAAAACTAGCATTCGTAACTCTTTTAGTTATTTTCCAGTATTACAAATAATCTTTTTTGCCGATATTATTTTCTCAGGCGAGTTATGTACAATAATAGGGTTCACTTACTAGTATATGACTCAAATTTACAACTAGACATTATGTTTGTAAAACATTGAAATGCCCCTGTGGCATAGTGGACTCTAACTGATGCAACTCTTACAAACTTTTCGACTTTTCGTTGTAAATGTACACGGACGGACGTACGGAACCTCCGGAGCAACGCAATATGCCCCCATTGCTGTCACATAGGGGGCATAATTACAGTGTGTTTTGCTCCCACATATATTTCATCAATTTCTGCAGATGTCCGAGACCCAGTGCCATTAAAGAAAATTATGATTGTAAAACATGGGATATATGCCCGCTTAGTATAAAGTTTGTACTCCAGTTCTCCAGTCGTAATTCCAGTAAGGATGAACCCCGATCGTTAAATTACACATCGCATTCTCACACCTGCCACCCACCACTTAGTATATAGTACCAACAGGTGTTGAGAAAATGGACCAGGCATTGCAAATTGGATCGGTATATACAATCCTTGTGATATTGCCTGGCAGGCACTATCACAAGGATTGTATATACTGATCCAATTTGCACAGTCAAATAGATTGCTTTCCTGACAACAGTAAGATTCTTTCATTGACAGAATGGCAAATAGCAAACACATGAATTAAACTTTTTTATTGACATCTGCCACAGGAACGTTAAGACAGCAATAACCAACACACACAGACAGAACCTCAAGAGCAAAGCAATATGCCCCCTTGCTGCTGGTCAAGGTGACATAAACACACCAATTGAAAAGTAGACAGTAGAAAGCTAAAGGCTATTAAATTACAGATACAAACGTGTTTCACCTTGTTTCTTCGGTAAACCTGAAATTGCGAAAGGGCGAGTGCACTATAGTTTATATGATACAACTGCTGTAATATACTAACTACGTATACACTGTACAGTGCGGCAAACCATATGAGAAGGTACCACATTACATCTGCAGCCACCATACTACAAAATCTGCAGGGAGCACGATGGAGGCCAACTCTCACTACCGCTTGCGCTAATCTTGCTAATATTTGTAAAAAAAATTATAAAGTATTTTGCTGGAAATCAAGCAGCTTCATTGACTGAGCCTGAGCTGTCCTACAGCCAAGGCTCAGACAATCAAACAGCTTGATTGCAAGTTGGCATTGCCAATCGATGTTCAGAAATGTTGATAATCTGGGCAAGATTACGTCCATAACAAAAAGTACTTTGGTTCTCAGACACGGGGTTTGCGGAATGTGACGTGGGAGGGCAGATTTTATAAATATTTTGTTTTCCTTCAGATGTTCGTTGATTTATTTCAAGTCGCCAGATACATGTATGTTCTATAAAGTTACTCATGTATAACCTCTTTAGACGTGAAAAATCACCCGATGTTTGTTAGACATGATTGTATTTATAACATATTTTTGATGTTGGTGTATTTTATTGTATCATGTGGCAAATTTACAGTACAATTAAATTTCTCCATGACGATAAAATGCTCGACTCGCAGGGATAATTCAGACACCGTGACATTGGAGAACCAAAGTCCTTTTTTATGGCCTAACGCGGGCGGTAATGTACAAAGGGCTCAAAGGGCTCAAAGGGTACAAAGCCCTTTCAACCCTACATACCTCGATAGTGGTGTTTGCCAACAGTGTAGATCCAGAGAAGTCAGCTGATCAAGAATTACCCTTTTAAGTAATTTTAAAATTTTCAAGAAAACACCCCCTTTTTTAAATGTATAGATGCACTAGACTGAAAATCATTTTACGAAGGTTGGATTGGTTGGAAAATTAACATGACACAGTCCAAACCAGTTATTTAGGGTTGAAACTGAAACCATTTGTATATACACATACCGTCTAAGGATCATTGTTTCTTTGTTTGTCTATTGGTGTTTAACAGCATATCAACAGCTAAGGTCATGTAAGGCCGCGCAAACGGGTTCGATCCCGTTTTAACCTGCTGCATTGGTGCAGAACGGAATATTTACATCAAGCAAAAATAGATTCTATGGAACATTGTAAACGCTCGTGTGTTGATCTATAGCTGAATACAGACCATGTTTGATCCAGACTAACTACACTGGTTACAACTGGTCTACCTGATCCACGCTAGATAGGTACCTTCTCATATGTACAACATCATCAAATATTGTTGTAAGTACTAATAAATAATAACTAATTTGTGGGACTGACTGGAGAAATGGGGCTTATGGGTTTTGCGACCAGTGTAGATCCAGATCAGCCTGTGCATCCGCAAAGTCTGATCAGGATCTGCACTGTTCGCCAGTCCACCAATCAAACACCAATCATGCTTGAAACAAGAAATGTATATTGTTATCAGGCCACAGGAGTGTGCTATTTAATCAGGAGATACATTGTTCACAGATCCCATAAGCCCCATTTCTCCAGTCACAGCCACATTAAAGTAGCTGCAGTAAGCATGGTTGCCTGAATACACCCACCATGCACATTTGGTCGCATAGACATTGGAGTAAGTTCTCATAGAAACATGCAGGACAACCATTCAATGGCACAAATGATCAGACCAATATTGAAGATAATATAAGAGAAAACATATGACGGGGAAATTTGGATCAATATCAAGATTCGAAATCTGTAATTGAACAGACAATCTATTATGATACACGTACCTCGACCCTATATTGGCAACCCTTTCAATTCTAAATTACTGGGATGGACTCTGATATGTTAATTTTCTGACAAATACAATCATTCCAGAATGATTTTCAGACTAGTCCATTTACAAAAGAAATGACATACTATACATGTAATACATCTCAATGTCTATTCCAAAACAAAGCCATACATTATAGGAATGAATGGCCTTTTTGTGGAATTTATCGGGGCATAAACTTGGTAAAAGTCGCGGGAATACTGGACGAAGGCCGGAAGGCCTCGTCCAGTATTCCCGCGACTTTTCCAAGTTTATATCCCCGATAAATTCCACAAAAAGGCCATTCATTCCTTATAATTCCAGCATTTGAAATAAATTCATCAAGAAAATGTGTTTATTGTCCGTTTTCTTAAGAATTATTTTAACTGCGTCTCACGGTTACGGAAATTAGTTCGGCATGGGAGTTTACTGGGATATAAATTTTGGACAGAGACTTGCCACGGGCCAATCAAATGTTAGGGAATTGTGTCAATATTTTTGTGCTGGAATTATAGACGGGCATCTCTGTCAGATACGATGTAGAACTGAATATGAATATACAAAAAACTCCTGTGATCTAATCAAACGATTTCCCCGTCAGGAATTTGTTTTTTGTTTAACCTATGATAAATTAATCTAAAACTGACGGGGAAATCGTTTGATTAGATCACAGGACTTTTTTGCTATCGAAATGGGTTTTCTATAGATCACAATCATGTAAAGTTACGTCCAACGATCAGTGTTGAAATGTTCTAAAGTTATTGATCAGGGTTTCTACTCTAGGCCAGTGACCTCAACATTTGGCATCAAATGGAATAATGGTTAAATACTGATTCAGTTGCTACAGTATTACAGTTCATATATCCGGGTCTCCGTTTCACTAAAGCTTCATAACACTTAAGTTTGTAAGTGCAAACTTGAATTTTACATAATAGAATTACTACTGAACATAACAAACTCAAAAACACTTGCAGTCAATGTTATCAAATGTTTATTAGATCTGTTTGCAGTAAATGACTTGTAAATGCAGGTGGAAAATGAGGAAGAAATGATTAAATATCATTGTATTTGTTTAAACAGTTTTATCATACGAGGCTTAGTGAAACAGGCCCCCTGTATTCACCTACCGAGAATTCCACGCCCTCGCCCCATGCCCTTCTGTGGCCCGTCTGGGCCCATGCCCCCTATAAATCCGCCCATAGGGTGGCCCGGGGGCAGCATGGGCCGCATGCCCGCTGGTCGGAACGGGAACATGGAGCCGGGGTAGGGCGTCATGGGGTAGCCGGCGTACATCGCCTGTGTCAGCATCGGCTTGGCAAACTCGATGTTCAGGCCCTCCATGATGGCCTGGCGCATTCGCTCTACCCGCATAACCTGGTCCACCTGGCGGTATACACCAGCATTGTGAGTTCGATTGGCCAAGACAGTGCAGTGTAATTGAAATAAGGCAGTTTGATTGGCAGAGAGTGTGCTGTGTATTTGAAATAAGGCGGTTTGATTGGCAGACTGCACTGTGTACTTCGCATGCATGAAATTAAGAAGTTTGATCGTTCAAGACTGTGCGTAATACTCTTCAAGTACAAACTTAGAGAACAAGAACTCGCATCGTTAAACGAAGCTAATCCATTCACTGGCAGCCTGAATAAAAAACAAGAGGGCCATGATGGCCCTAATTCGCTCACCTGACTCCATGAACACCAGAGGAGAATGTGACATTGAGTTAATGTGTTTTAAAAAAATTGTGCTATTTTTAGATGGCGGTCATCTTGGATTAAGCGATGACTCTCATTTTACAAAATCTGAAAATGCTTCACCCAAGTATCTTAACTTCCTATGAAGTTTGGCCAGCAACGGCCATGTGGTTCCTGAGAAAAAGACGTTCAAAATCTTGAATAAATGGACCTTTTGGTGGCCATCATGGATGACATAATCATACGATTCCGACAAATATTGCACCAGAGCAATCGCTTCATCGATACCTTCAATTTGATATATAACATGACCATATTCGGTCAAAAATAAAATTTGACCCCACGGACCACGCCCATTTTTGACCCCAGGGTCACCATTTTAATAACGTTGAAAGAGCAATGCACATCAATCATTCCTACCAAATTTCGTCGAAATCCGGCCAGCGGTTCATGAGAAGAAGACTTTTTAAGAATTTATGCTATTTTTAGACGGTGGCCATCTTGGATTAGCGATGACCTCCATTTTAACAAATCTGAAAAGGTTTCACCCATGGACCATAACTTCTAAGTTTGGCTACCATGGGCCAAGCGGTTCATGTGAAGAAGAATTTTGAAATCTCTAATAAAAGAACGACCTTTTGACCTTTCAGCGACCATCTTGGATGACATAACAATCCGATTTCGACAATAAATGCACCAGAGTGATCGCCTCATTGATACCTTCAATTTGATATATGACATGACCATATTCAGTCAAAAATAAAATTTGACCCCACGGGCCACGCCCATTTTTGACCCCAGGGTCACCATTTTAACAACTTTCAAAGAGCAATGTACATCGATCATTCCTACCAAGTTTCGTCGAAATCCGGCTAGCGGTTCATGAGAAGAAGATTTTTTAAGAATTTATATTATTTTTAGACGGCGGCCATCTTGGATTAGCGATGACCTCCATCTTAACAAATCTGAAAAGGCTTCACCCATGGACCATAACTTTTAAGTTTGGCTACCATGGGCCAAGCGGTTCATGTGAAGAAGAATTTTGAAATCTTTAATAAAAGAACGACATTTTGACATTTCGGCGGCCATCTTGGATGACATAACAATCCGATTTCGACAAAAAATGAACCAGAGTGATCGCCTCATTGATACCTTCAATTTGATATATGACATGACCATATTCAGTCAAAAATAAAATTTTACCCCAATTTGACCCCACAGGCCACGCCCATTTTTGACCCCGGGGTCACCATTTTACCAACTTTGAAAGAGCAATGTACATCGATCATTCCTACCAAGTTTTGTCGAAATCCGGTTGGTGGTTCTTGAAAAGAAGATTTTTTAAGAATTTGTGCTATTTTTAGACGGCAGCCATCTTGGATTACGTAATGATGTCATTTTAACAATTTTGTAATCCCCCTACCTAAGGACCATGACCATGAAGTTTGGTGACTATAGGCCCAATGGTTACCGAGGAGAAGACGTTTGAAAATGTTCACGGACGACGACGGACAACGGACACATTGCGGTAACAATAGCTCACATGAGCTTTGCTCAGGTGAGCTAAAAAGAGTCCTCAGTGACCTTGACCTTGGGCGGTGGGACATGGGTCTAATGCAAAACAAAGCAGCATCACTACACATATTGTGGCCAAATATTATCAAAATCGATGAAGCGGTTGATGAGTTATCGAAAAAAAGAAAAAAAAAATTACACTATTCTGACTATTGCCTTACAAACAAGGTGAACATAAGTCCTCAGTGACCTTGGCCGGTCGGACCTGGGTCATATACAAAACAAGGCAGCATCCTTACACACATTGTGGCCAAAAATTAACAAAATCAGTGAAGTGGTTGGTTGATGAGTTATCAAAAAAAAATGACCTTGACCTTGGGCGGTTGGATGTGGGTGGTACGCAAAACAAAGCACCATCCATATACACACATTGTGGCCAAATATCAAACTTAGTGAAAAGGTTCACGAGTTATTGAAAAATTAAAGGTATTACTAATGTACGTACGAATGCACGTACATACATGGACTAACGCTATATCCCCTGTTGCCTATCGGCGAGGGGATAATAAAGGAACCAGGGAATACTATTGTAGGACTTCAGAGCATAAACTTCAATGTATATCTCGCAACATTTCCACCACCATGTAACCAAAACTTGTTTATTGCTTTTCTGCCAAGTGAAAACAAGTGAAAGTGAATGGGTTTCACGTCCCAGCTACAGTTCAGGCCATATAGAGACGGGACAAGCGAACATAAAGGCTGAAAATCCATGCATTCTGCATACATACCTGGCCATCACACATGTCAATGAGGGGGGTACTGTTGTTGGCCTTCAACAGTTTGAAGTGGAAGAGTTTGCCGTCGTAGAACTGCCAGGGGCAACACATGTTCCACGGGATTGGGGCGCCACACACCTCGTTGGCAAACAGGGCGTTCTCCAGGCCTGCCATGAATAGGGCCCCCAGGGCCACACCGCGGGGCTGGATGGACGGCAGCTGGAACAAGGGACCATTCATTATTTTACCAGCATTCAAAACACGAAAACCTAACGATAACAAGAATTCCGCGGAATCAAATGTCTCGCCTTGTCCCGCCGCCTTGACCTCGAGCCTGGGCCAGAAAGCAATTTTCACTGGCCCGAACATATACAATTATTGACTAGTGAGCCATAGAATATCAGATTATATTCTATGGCTCACTAGTCAATAATTGTTTTAGTATATGATAATAGTCGGTATATAGCACTTACGACATTATGCTACTAGACAAGAATTCCGCTTCACGCTTCGCGGGCGAGACAAAAACCGGACGACGCGGACGACGGAAAAAGAGCCGACTATAGTCGCGCCTCTGCTAAAGCAGGCGCGACAAAAAGGAGGGTGCCTTTGTTCTCAAAAATATGAAAATTACAGTGCAGATCCTGATGAGACGGCTCGTTACGAGCCAGCTCATCTGGATCTACACTTTTTGCCAATACCACTATACAGGCCTGTGGTGTTGAAAGGGTTCAGGAAAAATAGTAGGCCAAGGTCAGATGAACTGAGTATCACCCGATAATCATGTAGTAGAAGAACGGTGACTGTAGGTGATAGCAGAGCTCCAGTTAAGCTGCGTTTTTGCGTCAAATACGCAGTAGAAATGTCTAATAACGCAAGGGAATTAATTTCCATGCGTTACAAAAACGCAGCAAAAAATACTGTTACGCAAGGTGTCCAGATATTGTGCGTTTCGTCAATCTCTGTTCAGCTATATAGCGTGTTTTTCGCTGATTCCACTGCCCGATTACATGGCGTGAATTTTTCAAACTGGTCGATAAAATAATCTACGTTGTGTATTATTCTGAGTCTTTCATAGCGTAAATATAGTAGCGACCAGTCTGTCCTTCAATCATCGCCTCGTGGGCGCTTAAGTTAAATAAACGTAAACGTCCTGCCTATTCAGATGATGGCTTCGCGAAAAAAGAAGTCTGCACAAGAAACGGGCTTATTTCACGAAAGTACAAAGCGATGAACCATCCCCAGAAACCATCTTGAAATCGATATTGGCCGAGATTGTTACACTGTCAAATTTGATAAGAAATCGCATCACGCAACAGTGTCAAAATCAACTTTTGAAAAGTGGAAAACGCAATTTCCGTGCCATACAATTATCGTCTTTAAAGAGGCACAATGAAAGCGATGATCATGATGTCAAAAGTGAGCAGAAACATTTGCGCGAGTCTTGTGCTTATGATCTGGAATGTAGTGAAAGCACCATGACTGAGGGTGTGGGGGTGTCTAAGGATTATCCCATTTTATTCAGGACTGTTTATTTCACATAAAGGTTATTATATGTTTAGTAAAATTATTACATATACATTTATGTGCTTCTTAATTAGCAGACATGTATTAGACCCAAGGTTTGGGTTATTGTTTTGGAACTGTAAATACGTTTATTGTTGACATTGAACTTACTATATAATAAACAAACAAACAGTACAGTGCAGCCTGGTCGGCCTGGCAACTACACAACACTATATTAAATGCACAGTGTAGCCTACAGCACCACAAACTACAACAACATGTAAGTACGATAGACAGATGTACATACATGTATAACATAAACGTTAATACTCCCAAAACTCTGACATTGATTTTCAATATCGCAAGTAAAAAACCCCACATCAATAGAAAAAACCCACCGTTTTTTTATTTCGAGGCGTCAAAAAACTCTTGCCTAAAATAATTATCTGGAGCTCTGTGATAGATAGGCTGAAATGGACCAAAACACAAAAATAAATGAACATTTGAAGACGGACAGAGAGACGACACGGACGTCAATTGGAAGGAAAATGGTAGTCACAAAATCTACTTTTAAAAAATGTGCCACTGGTTGACAAAAGAAACCCTTACAACATTTGAGACTATACTAGCCGAATGTAAATGTACGAGACGACCAAATACACAAAATAACGCAATAACCCTAAATATTCCATTTATTCCAGGAATATACAGTATTTGGTTTTCCACAACAACGAATGTCCCAATATTTAGGGTTAGTGTGGTTGTACTGGCTTATCACTATGTATTTGGATTTGATTTGGGAAACCACTATAAAGCGAGAGGAACTCTGTAAGATAGCAATCTTTTGTTCCAATCCTCTTTACACTGCTTGTATACCGAAAAATGATGTTATTACTATTTAATAAAATATGTATAAATATATTTAGGATTTTTACGGTACGTCAGTTTTCCCCTGGAGTGAACGCCCATACACAGTGGAACCCCTCTAAACACCAATAAAACACGTGATCTTATTTTTTATGAGGTTCTTGGTAATTTATCTCAGGTGACAATGTCTGCACACAACTATGGCTCAGAATGTTCAAATGCTTGATTTTCAAAGAAACCTCTCCAAGGGAGAGTCCCCAGGGTGCCAGGCTTAGAGAGGTTTCACTGTATACACTGGGGACCTCCCAGGGTATCCAGTATAGAGGTTTCACTGTATACACTGACCTCCCGGGCCAGTACATACACGGGGGACCCCCAGGGTGTTTTATCCAGGGGTAAGAGGTTTCACTGTATACACAGGGGACCTCCCAGGGGTATCCATATAGGGTCCACTGGGGACCTCCCAGGGTAGTCCAGTATAGAGGGTTTCATCACTGTACACTGGGGACCATACACTGGGGACCTCCCAGGGTATCCAGTATAGAGGTTTCACTGTATACACTGGGGACCTCCCAGGGTATCCAGTATAGAGGTTTCACTGTATACACTGGGGACCTCCCAGGGTATCCAGTATAGTGGGGAGGGTCCACCTGGGTAATACACTGGGGACCTCCCTGGGTATCCATACACTGGGGGGACCTCCCAGGGTATCCCTGACACTGACTCCCAGGGTATCCATACACTGACTCCCAGGGTATCCGAGGTATCCTCACGACCACCTGGGGACCTCCCAGGGTCCAGTAGAGAGTCACTGGGGTATACCCACTGGGGACCTCCCAGGGATCCAGTATAGAGGTTTCACTGTATACACTGGGGACCTCCCAGGGTATCCATACACTGGGGACCTCCCAGGGTATCCATACACTGGGGACCTCCCAGGGTATCCATACACTGGGGACCTCCCAGGGTATCCAGTATACTGAGGTCCCCCTGTATACATACCAAGGGGTAGGGTATCCATACACTGGGGACCTCCCAGGGTACCATCACTGGGGAACCTCCCAGGGTATCCATATAGAGGTTTTTTTTTTTTTTTTTTTTTATGATCACTGGGGACCTCCCAGGGTATCCATACACTGGGGACCTCCCAGGGTATCCAGTATAGAGGTTTCACTGTATACACTGGGGACCTCCCAGGGTATCCATACACTGGGGACCTCCCAGGGTACCAGGATAGAGGTTTCACTGTATACACTGGGGACCTCCCAGGGTATCCAGTATAGAGGTTTCACTGTATACACTGGGGACCTCCCAGGGTATCCATACATGGGGACCTCCCAGGGTCCAGTATAGAGTCATCTGGGTATACATGGGGACCTATCCAGTCCGTATAGTAGAGGTTTCACTGTATACACTGGGACCTCAGTAATCATACCACTGGGGACCTCCCAGGGTATCCAGTATAGTTTGTTTAGTCATGGGGACCTCCCAGTGGTACATACTGGGGACCTCCCAGGGTATCAAGTATAGAGGTTTCACTGTATACACTGGGGACCTCCCAGGGTATCCATACACTGGGGACCTCCCAGGGTATCCAGTATAGAGGTTTCACTGTATACACTGGGGACCTCCCAGGGTATCCATACACTGGGGACCTCCCAGGGTATCCAGTAGAGGTTTCACTGTATACACTGGGGACCTCCCAGGGTATCCAGTATAGAGGTTTCACTGTATGAGGTATGGGGGCTACCTTGAGGTCCTGCATGGTCTGTACGTCAAGCAGCAGGGGTGAGACACTCATCGCGAGGAAGGCGTCCAGCTCCTGGCTCTGTAGGATACGGCCGAACTGAAGCATGTACCTGCAACACGGAGAATAAAATGAACAGGTAACTAGACACTATATTTGTAAAACATGATATGCCCCCGTGGTATACTGGATTCTTAACTCGAGAAACTCTTACAAACTTTTTGACTTCAAAATAAATGTTTGTTTGTTTGTACAGAACCTCAAGAGCAATGCAATGAGCCCCCAAAGCATGCTGTCAAAGCATGTTGTACCGTAGATTATTATAAAGTGCTGTCAAAGCATGTTTTTGATGATAAAAATGGAAAATAAACAGCAGACAACAACAAAATTATGATAGCGGTCTAAGGGTTAATAACCAGAGCAGTATACGAGACAGTATGGTGGTTGCCAGATCATTGTCTATTTATTTATTATCTATTGATTGATTAGTGTTTAACGACCTATTAACAGCCGAGGTCATTTAAGGCCGGGCCAACAGCTTTGATCCATTATTTATTATCTAAGGGTGTTGAATGGCCTGTCAACAACTATGGTCATTATTGGCCGGGTCTACAGGGTGGACTCCCATTTTATATTTCACCTGTATAGATGGGGGTAGGGGGAAGTCCCAAAATGATTTAAGTCATAACTCATCATAACAATATTTACAGAAAAAAAAGGAAAGAAATTCAGACCTGAAATGAGAATATTATTAAGCCTGTAGACTATTTCATCAACATTGCAAAGTATACTTATCTAGCAAAGTATACTTTGAGGGAGAAATTTTCAATTTTAGGATAAATTTATTATTTTTTTTATTATAAAATGGCTGTGATAATGTCATAAATTCAGTATAATAATTCTGCATACTTTTAATCATCAAATATATGCAGTCGTTAGTTCTATATGACATAATGCATTTGGGGGAAAATAAATGATTACTCCCTCAAAGTATACTTTGCTAGAAAAGTATACTTTGCGATTTTGATGAAATCGGCTACTGATCTGGTGCTACGTCCTCACCAGACCAGTCACTTAACCCTACTCCCTAAAAGTAATAGTACTAATCTAACTACTCAACCAGATTCTACTTTCAAGTAACAAGAAATCAGGGGCCCGTTTCACTAAACTTATTATGACTAAAATGTTCGTAAGTGCAAATTTAAGATCGTCTGTAAATTTAAATTTATGGATTTACATTTATTGAGCATAGGCTGCATATGCAGCCTATGCTCAATAAATGTAAATCCAATAATTGTTTACAAGAAAACATTGTTAATGTGAAATTTACAGACTATCATAATTTTGCACTTACGAACATTTTAGTCGTACAAAGTTTAGTGAAACGGCCCCCAGTAACATGGATGGATGTACCCCTCAAAAACTTTAACCCTTACACCGCTATCACATTTTTTTGTCGTCTGCTTTTTATTTTCTATTTTCCATTTTTATCATCAAAAACATGCTTCGACAACACTTTAGAATAATTTACAACATGCTTTGACAGCACTTAAGAATCATTTCCATTTTGAAGTGCTGTCAAACAATGTTTTATTGAGAAATAAGCAAAATATAAAAGCAACAGCAGACGTCAATTGTTGTGTGTAGCGGTCTAAAGCAAATCTTGGACAGACAGGGTGGTGAATATATCAGAGCTCCAGATAAGCTGCGTATTTGCTTAAATACCCAATTAAAATTGCAAAAAACCCAATTGAAATCAGAAGTAGAGTAACAAAAAGCAATAAATAAAATTGTGGTACCTTTATCATGCTGCAGAAAACAATAAATATAGCATATTTTTCTTATTTTCCATGAAAACACATCTTGGTATTTCATTAGAATTGTCTCCAAGGAGACAATTCTAATGAAATGCCAAGACATATTTTCATTTTGAAACAAACAATTCAATACTTGCTGTCTGTTGATGTGTAAACAGTAGTGGGATTTTATTTTACCCAATTAAATTTTGAAATAGCCAATTGCTTCAGAAATGATCGAGTCACAATACTCAATTACTAATTCCTTATCTGGAGCCCTGATATACGTACCCCAAAAATGAACACGAGGGTCAAACCAGGGATATCGGGAATCTGCTAAGGATGGACCACATTGTTAAATACCCTTTGCATGCTCCAACATAGTTAGTTATGACAAACATGTTGCCAAAGTGGACGTTGGTTCCGATAGCAGGCCTGATGCAAGTCATGCCAGAAGTTTAGACACGTTCACATGATTGTGTACATACTTTGGTCATAATTGCTACCCAGACATATAAACAAGGTCCAATTGGTGGAATGGCGACTAGTGTAGGCTCTGATCTGGGGCTACACTAGTCGCACATGTTGTAACGTCCAGCCTTTTATCACAGAACTCCAGATAAGGTGCGTATTGGCGTATTTTAGGCACCTATTTTTAATAGCAGAATACGCATTGATTATCAAACGTGGGATTACAAAATACTCGCAGCAATGTGAAAATACACATTGATTTTCAAATTGAGTAGTGAAAATACTATAATAAATTTGAAAATTTACTGAGTTGAGCTGCTAAAAGGAAGCTCTGTGAATTTTTAAATTTGTTTTATTTTTTATCATTTGTTCCCTATTTAATAAGAAAATCAATAATACATTTGTAAAAGTAAAATAAGCATTGAATTTGAAATATGGGGGTATAATAGTCTTTACATACCAAACTTATCTGGAGCTCTGTTAGCAATTAACGTCCTTATATAATAACTTACCTGACTACACAGCACAGGACGAGTAAATGTTGTGGTACGTAATTAGTGCTGAGCATGAGTGGGGCGTCACTGTGCATGCACGTGAGGAACGCACGTAGCCGTCGCGTCTTGTCATCCGGCTGTGTCCCGAGCCACATACGCTCGATACTCGGGGCCTTCCAATCCACGGGCTTGGCTATGACAAGGTCGAAGCTCGGCTTCTGGTTGCCCGTTCGTCGAACTACCCACTCCTTGATGGGAATCTCAAAATTCTTCGGGGCAGCCCCACTGGCTGTAACTGAACAAAAGTTTGGCTGAATCGGAGTTTATGGTACATGAAGAAAATAGAAATTTAAATATTTCAAGTAACTTGAAATATTTAAATTTCTATTTTCTTCATTTCTCGATGAAAATACATGTTGTTAGGGCAATTCCAGAATTAATCATGGGTGGGGGGGGGGGGGGGGGGGGGGGGGGGGGGGGGGGGGGGGGGGGGGGGGGGGGGGGGGGGGGGGGGGGGGGGGGGGGGGGGGGGGGGGGGGGGGAGACACTTTAAACCCCACCACCCATCAATAACAATTTTCGTTGACCCCCAGTAACCATCAATTTAAAATATTACCGAACCCCACCACCCATCATTTAGAAAAAAAACAAAAAAAAAACCACCCCCGTGAATAAAAAAAAATAATATGTCAACCCCACCACCCATCAAAAAAAATTACTGACCCACCTTATAAACGAAGGAAAGTAATGCCCATAACGAGCGACCATACGTACTAAGAAATCAAACAATGTGAAAACAATTTTGTTTTTACAAAATATTAGACTCGTCTAAGGAGACGATTCTTATGTGTTACCAAAACATGTTTTATTAAGTCATCGGACAAATGTGAAAAGAAAACCTGAATATATTGGTATTTCTTTACAAAAACATATTTTGACAAAATATGAGAATCGTCTTACTTAGGAGACGATTCTCATGTGCTGCCAAATCTTGCTTTTATCAAGAAATCAAACAAATGTGAAACTGCACAAGCTAATGTGTCAATTCGATGATGTGAGCGACTACATAGCGTGGTTTTGGTATGTTCCTTTCCGCCGAGTTCTAAAGGTCAGTCACACTTTGCACTGAAAATGGATTACCGACTGATGATTCTAAACACCATCAGGTGTACAGCTAGACCGAAAATGATATGTCGCAAATGTGCTAGTTGGGGATGGGTGGGTTTGGCGGTATATTTTTTTTATGTTACAATCTTGCGTATTTGCGATCTCGATCTCGCCTTCCGCTTTTGGAAATACGATTTGTCCATGCATGTGTAGACAGCATGCGTGTTGGATTTGCGTTCTACATGTACGTACGCACATATTTATAAAAGCATGCTAGTTCTAATTGCGCTCTACGTACGTACGTGCATGTAATGTATGCGGAAAACTCAATTTCACCCGAAATAGGGGTGGGCAGCACCCGAATTATTTATTGTTGGGTGGTGGGGTCTGCATGAAATTAAAATGTATGGGTGGTTGGGTCCACAGGAAATTCCACTCAAGCGAAAAAATATGAGCAGGAAATTATGGGTTCGCAGTGTAAAACTGCAAAAAATTAATGGTGGTATCGGTAATTACCATACGTCTCGTCAGAGACATAGAATACAGAGATTGGCAGGTTCCTATTAATGCTATTTATTGTCCACCCCTCCCCCACATTTAATTTTGGAATCAACCCTTACCTATATCAAGAAATCAGTGCAGAGCACAAGTTTATAGCAGTTACAAACATTGAGTGAAATATAGTATTTTAAAATTACATTTAAATAAATTATATATCACAATGAAAGACTCGTGAGAACAGAGCCCCAGATAAGGTGCGTATTGGCGTATTTTAAGAAATTATTTTAGCTGAATACGCATTGATTATCACAAGTGGGAGTACAAAATACACACAGAAATGTGAAAATATGCATTGATTTTCAAATTGAGTAGTGAAAATGCTGTCATAAAGTTGAAAATTCACTTAGTTGAGCTGCAAAAAGCAAACACTGTTTGCTTTTTGCTGCTTAAATAAATGAATGTTTAAATTGGTTATATTTTTTTTTATCATTTGTTCCCTATTTAGTATTAAATGAAGAAAATCAATAATCCATTTGTAAAAGTAAAATACGAAATGATTTTGAAATCAGAGGGTATAGTACGCTTTAGACACAAAGGCTCTGTGAGAACATCTAGATTGATGACTGCCTTGACAATAACAATGACAAAAGTATAAATTGTGATGTTTTATGGTATCCGTGGAAGACCAATTTCATCAAGGGAATTATATTTTCCGAAATCGTGCTTCTTCAGACGTCATGCTAAGTCAAATACATATAGCGCGATCTCCATTATAACGCGGGTCTCTCGTGGATCCCAAAAAAATATAAAAACAAGAAACGAGGTAAAGCCACGAAGGCCAGGTTTTTTCCAAGCATGGACACTTGGATAACATATACCCACTTTTTGTAGACTAGATGGCCGTGGCCTGCATGTCGCGCCTTGGGGCGAGGCATGGACACTAAAACAAGAGGGCCATGATGGCCCTAATTCGCTCACCTGACTCCATGAACACCAGAGGAGAATGTGACATTGAGTTCATGTGTTTTAAAAAAATTGTGCTATTTTTAGATGGCGGTCATCTTGGATTAAGCGATGACTCATTTTACAAAATCTGAAAATGCTTCACCCAGCATCGGCCATGTGGTTCCTGAGAAAAAGACGTTAAAAATCTTGAATAAATGGACCTTTTGGTGGCCATCATGGATGACATAATCATCCGATTCCGAAAAATATTGCACCAGAGTGATCGCCTCATTGATACCTTCAATTTGATATATGCCATGACCATATTCAGTCAAAAACAAAATTTGACCCCAATTTGACCCCATGGGCCATGCCCATTTTTGACCCCGGGGTCACCATTTTAACAACTTTCAAAGAGCAATGTACATTGATCATTCCTACCAAGTTTCGTTGAAATCCAGTTAGCGGTTCATGAGAAGAAGATTTTTTAAGAATTTATGCTATTTTTAGACTGCGGCCATCTTGGATTAGCGATGACCTCCATTTTAACAAATCTGAAAAGGCTTCACCCATGGACCATAACTTTTAAGTTTGGCTGCCATGGGCCAAGAGGTTCATGTGAAGAAGAATTTTGAAATCTCTAATAAAAGAACGACCTTCTGACATTTCGGCGGCCATCTTGGATGACATAACAATCCGATTTCGACAAAAAATGTACCAGAGTGATCGCCTCATTGATACCTTCGATTTGATATATAACATGACCATATTCGGTCAAAAATAAAATTTGACACCACGGGCCACGCCCATTTTTGACCCCGGGGTCACCATTTTAACAACTTTGAAAGAGCATTGTACATCGATCATTCCTACCATGTTTCGTCGAAATCCGGCTAGCGGTTCATGAGAAGAAGATTTTTTAAGAATTTATGCAATTTTTAGACGGCGGTCATCTTGGATTAGCGACGACCTCCATTTTAACAAATCTGAAAAGGCTTCACACATGGACCATAACTTTTAAGTTTGGCTACCATGGGCCAAGCGGTTCATGTGAAGAAGAATTTTGAAATCTCTAATAAAAGAACGACCTTTTGACCTTTCGGCGGCCATTTTGGATGACATAACAATCCGATTTCGACAGAAAATGCACCAGAGTGATCGCCTCATTGATACCTTCAATTTGATATATGACATGACCATATTCGGTCAAAAATAAAATTTGACCCAAATTTGACCCCACGGGCCACGCCCATTTTTGACCCCGGGGTCACCATTTTAACAACTTTCAAAGAGCAATGTACATCGATCATTCCTACCAAGTTTCGTCGAAATCCGGCAAGCGGTTCATGAGAAGAAGATTTTTTAAGAATTTATGCTATTTTTAGATGGCGGCCATCTTGGATTAACGATGACCTCCATTTTAACAAATCTGAAAAGGCTTCACCCATGGACCATAACTTTTAAGTTTGGCTACCATGGGCCAAGCGGTTCATGTGAAGAAGAATTTTGAAATCTCTAATAAAAGAACGACATTTTGACCTTTCGGCGGCCATCTTGGATGACATAACAATCCGATTTCGACAAAAAATGCACCAGAGTGATCGCCTCATTGATACCTTCAATTTGATATATGAAATGACCATATTCAGTCAAAAATAAAATTTGACCCCAATTTGACCCCACGGGCCACGCCCATTTTTGACCCCAGGGTCACCATTTTAACAACTTTGAAAGAGCAATGTACATCGATCATTCCTACCAAGTTTTGTCGAAATCCGGTTGGCGGTTCTTGAGAAGAAGATTTTTTAAGAATTTGTGCTATTTTTAGACGGCGGCCATCTTGGATTACGTAATGACGTCATTTTAACAATTTTGTAATCCCCCTACCTAAGGACCATGACCATGAAGGTTGGTGACTATAGACCCAATGGTTACCGAGGAGAAGACGTTTGAAAATGTTCACGGACGACGGACACATTGCGGTAACAATAGCTCACATGAGCTTCGCTCAGGTGAGCTAAAAATAGATATAGTAGATGGAAAAACTTTACCGAAAAAACTTTAACCAGTCACACGGACGTACGGACGGACGGACAGACGTATGCCAAAATGCCGACAATATCGCGCTTTCCGCAAGCGGGTGCGACAATGATGATAAACACCCATGTGAAGTATCAAGGTAATGGGTGAAGCAGTTGTAGAGATATAGTACACTAAAAAACTTTAACAAATAAATTCAAAGTAATTTGACCTTGACATTGCGCACAGGGGCCGCACGGTTGTGGGTTAGAATGAAAATATGGACGATGATAAACACCCATGTGAAGTTTCAAGGTAATGGGTGAAGCAGTTGCAGAGATATAGTACAGGAAAAAACTTTAACAAATAAATTCAAAGTAATTTGACCTTGACATTGCGCACAGGGGCCGCACGGTTGGGGGTTAGAATGAAAATATGGACGATGATAAACACCCATGTGAAGTTTCAAGGTAATGGGCGAAGCAGTTGCAGAGATATAGTACAACGAAAAAGTTTTAACCAAAATATTTAACCAGACGTACGTTAAAAAGTTAATGTTGAAAATGGCTAAGTCAATTACGTAGAAATAATAGGTGAAGGTAAAAAAATGGTCACATGTTGGATAGTTGTATGTGGTAGGCACCCCTTGGTTATGAAGCTGTGAAAGTTTGGTGATCCTAGGTGGTACAGTACCAAAGAAATGGACTTAAACACGAAAACTTAACATTGAAAAAGCGAAAACTTAACATTGAAAATGGAAAATTGAAAATTGAAGTCGACTGCGCGGAAAAAATGGGTCAAGTTAAAAAAAAGGTAACATGTTGGATAGTGATATGTGGTGGGCACCCCTTGATTATGAAGCTGTGAAAGTTTGGTGGTCCTAGGTGGTATAGTAATAAAGAAATGGACTGAAACACGAAAACTTAACATTGATTGTGGACGCCGCCCGCCGGCCCGGCTTTCGCCAATCCAATAGCCTGGATTTTTTTTCAAAAAACCTGGCTAAAAAATAGAGAAAAAAGAAGAAACGCGATGTTTGTCACAGTCATCAAAGTACAACTACCGCGCATGTCATACCGGGTTTAGAAGGTTCTTGAACCAGTTCCCACATTTCAATATAAGATGACTACCGCTTTTTGTCACCAAGTAATGTCAATGTTAGGAGTCATATATCCGTGTTAACACATAATTGTCGCTAATAAATGGTTGTGTGTTCATTCGCCTTTCTCTATTTTACTCGACAGGTGTAATATTTAGCGTTCTATAAATAGACTGACCATGTTTGTGTGCAATCTGAAACAATACATTCAACATTATCTGGGTATGGGATCACGTGGTCTATTGTTTACACTGCCGCCCACGGCAATCATGTCTCGCGTAAATTGTAAATTTTGTTCATCAATATGACTGTTGCGGTGTAAACAATAGATCATGTGACCCCACATCCTGAGATTATGCACATATCAACAGCTAATCGTCCGCATGAATAGGCAGGACACGTGACCATTATTTATTATCAATTAATCCTTTTAAGCGCCTGTTGATCTCGAGCAGTATACATTGTAATAAGCGTCTGTCTATCGCGAGCATTATACAACGTAATAAGCATGATTTTTTAAATAACTTATGTTTAATACATTAATACAAGTTTGTATGTCATAGTCATAATTAATAATTACTTTAACTTCTGTTCAAATGACATGATTTTATATGGGTCCGTTGCTAATGGAATTCCCGCAATAGTTGGTAACCGAAATGCAGATGATACCAGTACCCGTGCATGTCCCAAAATTTTATAACGCGATCGAATTTGAAATCTTGGACCCCGACCATCTCATTATAATGGAGCTGCAGTGTACCTTTATCCTTGTTCTGTGTATCGTGTACGATCTTCAGTTTGTTCAGGTTAAGCAGTATAGAGTAGACGGACTGGCGAATCGGACGGTACAGGTCAATACTGGTGGGCAGCTCTCGACTCGTCTCATCTTCCAGGGTCACCACCATCTTTATCTCGCCCTGCACCAGACATAGATATACGTGACAAGCCAGGAGATTTGCACCCAAGAAGATGTGTTATGAAAACTATGTACAACAACAGTGCTGGAGGTCACAATATACACCCGTCGAGGCATGGTCAATGAAGGGCTACAAGAGGCCCAAAAAGGCCACTATCGCTTGAAATCTATAATAAAAAATATGACCTTTTGACCTTTCGCAGACCATCATGAGTAATCGTCTCCTCAATACCTTTGATTTGATATATAACATGACCATATTTGGTAAAACGTGAAATATAACCTCTTTTTAACCCCCCACCCACTCCCATTTTTGAGCCCTGGGTCATCATTTTAACAAATTTAAAAGAGTATCGACTATCGTTCATTCCTGCCAAGTTTTGTGGAAATCGGTCTGGTGGTTCGTGAGATTTTTTAAGATGTTCTATGGTGGCCATCTTAGATTATGCGACTACCTCAATTCTAACAAATATAAAAAGGCTTCACACACGGGCCATAACTGTGAAGTTTGGTCAGCATCGGCCAAGCAGTTCACGAGAAGACGTTTGAAAACAATGTTTTGGCGGTCATCTTGGATGACGTAATTATCCGACTACTTGACCCCACCCCCCTACCCCGGCGGCACCCATTTTTGATCACGGCGTCATTATTTTAACGAGCATGGACTATCAATAATTCCTGCCAAGTTTCATCGAAATCAGTCTGGCGGTTTGTGACAATATTTTTTAATAATACTAGCTACTTTTGGAAACTTGTGGTCAAGTGGACATCTATAATATGCAACAACATCCATTTTTACAAATCTGAAAAGGAGTAACGCATAGACCATTCCTGCAAAGTTTCGTCAACATCAGTCAAGCAGTTCAGAAGATGTCGTGAAAAAATGTTGAAGACGGTTGATTGATTGGTGTTTAACGGCCTATCAACAGCTAAGGTCATTTAAGGCCGGGCCAACAGGTTCAATCCCGTATTTAACCTGCTGCATTGAGGGGAAAATCCCAAAATCAGAACAAAATATTTTACATCAAACTTTTTTTAAATATATTCAGCCCTGAAATTAGAAGAACCCGACTTGGTGCCAGGTCCATACCGCACCAAAGCCACTTGGCACCTTCCCCTTAAACGTAATAGTATTACGAATACATGTAATCATATTACACAGAAAAGGGTATAACCAGATTTAACACTCGCATACTCGCATACAAGAAAGCCAAATACATACATGAGGGCCAAACCAGGTCTCCGTTCGAGACACCGGCAAAGATGAACTCCAGTGGATTGGAAATAGCACGTATTTTTTATCGCAAGATGTGGACTGAACCCACAACCTCCAGATTTGAGAACCAATATTGTACCACATGCATATAAACCCATCCCTACTTTAAGGTAAAATGAGTAAAATGAACTTGGTGCATACCCGAGTAAAAGTGAAAGTGTTTTAGGTCCGAGCAACAGCTAAGTTCTTGTAGAAACGGGACCTCGGTTTCATGTCTCATCCGAAGGAACATAGTGATGGGAATAATATGAAAGTATTTTTACGACTAGAGGAAGGATTGAACTCGCCACCTCTGTAGCTGATTTCACCAACTTTGCAAAGTATACTTATCTAGCAAAGTATATTTTCAATTTGAGGATAAATTTATTAATTTTTATTATACTGAATTTATTACATTTCACAGCCATTTTGACTGTGATAATGTAATACATTCAGTATAATAATTCTGCATACTTTTAATCATCAAATATATGCAGTCGTTAGTTCTATATGAAATAATGCATTTCGGGGAAAATAAATGATTACTCCCTCAAAGTATACTTTGCTAGATAAGTATACTTTGCAATTTTGATGAAATCGGCTACTGGTGTTGTAGTCAGGTGTCCTGGGGCCCGTTTCACTAAACATTGTACGATAACTAGATAGCCGCGGCCTGCATGTCGCGCCTTGGGGCGAGGCATGGACACTAAAAAAGAATTCCGCCACGGAAGCGGTATCGCGCCTGCCGAGGCATTCGATCGTGAACATTACAAGTAAATAAATGACATTAACCTGGATAATTTGGATGTGGGGGTGTGTATAATGAAGCATCATCCATAGACAAACATTGATGTGAAATATTATCAAAGTCTGGCAAGGGGTTAAAGAGATATTGTGAAAAAACAATAACTAACGCATTTCTGTTACAAAACCGGTGAACATTACAAGTAAATAAATGACCTTAAGAATTTGGATGTGGGGGTGTGCGTAATTAAGCATCATCCCTAGACAAACATTGATGTGAAATATTATCAAAGTCTGGCAAGGGGTTAAAGAGATATTGTGAAAAACGCATTTTTGTTACAAAACCGGTGAACATTACAAGTAAATAAATGACCTTGACCTTCAGAATTTGGATGTGGGGTGTGCGTAATGAAGCATCATCCATAGACAAACATTGATGTGAAATATTATGAAAGTCTGGCAAGGGGTTAAAAGAGATATTGTGAAAAACAAGAACTTACGCATTTCTGTTACAAAAGTGGTGAACATTACAAGTAAATAAATGACCTTGACCTTCATAATTTGGATGTGGGGGTGTGCGTAATGAAGCATCATCTCTAGACAAACATTGATGTGAAATATTATGAAAGTCTGGCAAGGGGTTAAAGAGATATTATGAAAAACAATAACTTAACGCATTTCTGTTACAAAACCGGTGAACATTACAAGTAAATAAATGACCTTGACCTTCAGAATTTGGATGTGGGGGTGTGCGTAATGAAGCATCATCCCATGACAAACATTGATATAAAATATTATCAAAGTCTGGCAAGGGGTTAAAGAGATATTGTGAAAAAACAATAACTTTTAACGCATTTCTGTTACAAAACTGGTGGACATTACAAGTAAATAAATGACCTTGACCTTCAGAATTTGGATGTGGGGGTGTGCGTAATGAAGCATCATCCCATGACAAACATTGATATGAAATATTATCAAAGTCTGGCAAGGGGTTAAAGAGATATTGTGAAAAAACAATAACTTCCAAGTATTTGCCTTACAAAAAAAACGGACGACACCGGAAAAAGCGCCGACTATAGTCACGCCTCTGCTAAAGCAGGCGCGACAAAAAGAGATATAGTATAACGAAAAATTTAACCAAAAAACTTTAACCGGACACACGTACGACTATATCGCGCTTTCCGCAAGCTGGTGCGACAAAAACGGTTGTACGATGATATATATTTTGTTACCTGGTACATTGATTTTGTTATCTAATGCTTACTACCTACATCATTATAAGTCATTATATATGAACAAATCCACCCAAGGTTTCACAAAACATGCTGATAATATGAATGTTGTTGCAAGTTTTAGTTCTGCATGTATTAACTTCTTAGTCGTATAACGTTTAGCGAAACGGGCCTCTGACCCCTAGTCCACAACCCATCCCTAGGCGGGGACTGAACTCAGAACCTCCAGATGTGAAGCCGAATGCTGTACTGCAAACATATAACCGCTTCCGGAATTACAGGTGAAACGAGTTGGCGAACTCGGTGCATACATGCGACAGGACTTGGTAGATCCAGGGTGACATCTGAGCCTTCTGGTGGCGCTCGCTGGCAATCCACATGATCTCCGGTGACACAGGCGGCATCTCCACCTCCTGACCCTTTACCTTCGTCTTCACACCACCCTGCACACGACACACATGTGGCTGTGACTGGAGAAATGGGGCTTACTGGTTATGCGACCAGTGTAGATCCAGATCAGCCTGTGCATCCGCAGTCTGATCAGGATCTGCACTGTTCGACATTCCATCAATGAAACACCAGTGATGCTTCTAAAAAGCAATATCTATAGATCGGTGTCGGGGCTACAGGAGTGTGCTATTTGATCAGGAGGTACACTGGTCACGTATCCAATATGCCCCATTTCTCCAGTCACTGCCACATATGAGACACGCCATGCGATTTTGTACCCAAGAATATGTGTGATATCTCATGAAAAATGTTCACAAAAATTATGACATTTTCCATAAATGATGTAGACAATTGATGACATTTTCGTCATCTTTCGACGTCATTTACAGAAGATTTCAGTTTCTGTAAATATGTTTAATGAAAAACCTCTCATTTTCCCAAATACGGGCACAGCTAGTGATCAATCTGCAGTGCCAACAACAACGGCAATAAATAACAGAAATTCTGCATTTTCTCTAAAAACTGCCAATAAAATATTCTACAAACAGAAGAGAATGTGGCGTGTTGGCACACAAATTCACCAGGGGCAGATTGGAAAAAATCCAGTAGCCTATTTCACCAACATTGCAAAGCATACTTGTCTAGCAAAGTATACTTTGAGGGAGTAATTATTTATTTTTCCCAAAATGCATTATTTCATATAGAACTAACGACTGCATATTATTTGATGATTCAAAGTATGCAGAATTATTATACTGAATTTATTACATTATCACAGCCAAAATGGCTGTGATAATGTAATCAATTCAGTATAATAAAACTTAATAAATTTATCCATAAATTGAAAATTTCTACCTCAAAGTATACTTTGCTAGATAAGTATACTTTGCAATGTTGATGAAATCGGCTAGAGGAAACGTCTTAACCGGATCCGGACACAAACACACATTCCAAATACTAAATAGCTCCCGGCTCCACCAGACCAGGGGCAATTAAAATAACATTCAAACAGAGTGTGATTCTTTCCAAACATTTTAGAGTGCGTCGTGCCTAGATTTCAGATCCTAGGAGAAAATATTATTGTTTTGGCACATTTTTCATTATCAGCGATCCTGTACAAATAGATCAATGTCTGTTACACACAGCTTGAAATTGAATCAACACAAAACAAAACTCAGCCCAGTCCAGTCACTGCTCCAACATATGCAAGTATAACACCATAAAAGAAGTTAGTCGCACGCGAGATGCGCAGCGTCAATACATTACCTGTTTCATGCGTCTGTTCATTTCTAGTCCACGGTTCATGTGTGGTGATGGAACGTGCACAGACATCAAGGGTGGCAAACCTACAACGAGGCACAACAACAACATATAAACAGATCCAACTGTTCTTAAGAAAACGGAAAATAAACACATTTTCTTGATGAATTTATTTCAAATGCTAGAATTATAAGGAAAAATGGCCTTTTTGTGGAATTTATCGGGGTATAAACTTGGAAAAGTCACGGGAATACTGGACGAAGGCCGGAACATTACTATAATAAACAGATCCAAGCAACTTAACTATTTCACCCCTCCGTAACTGACGAGATGGATTCTTCGAGGTTAATTCCATCAATCAGGAAAGGGACATTTTTAACTAG
Source organism: Conchocele bisecta (assembly GCA_029237695.1). Taxonomy (NCBI): domain Eukaryota; kingdom Metazoa; phylum Mollusca; class Bivalvia; order Lucinida; family Thyasiridae; genus Conchocele; species Conchocele bisecta. Next base: position 113,779,050 of record CM055266.1, read on the forward strand.
ATTGGTCAGTAAGCGAGGCTTACGGAATACCCCCCGCGTGGGCCCAGGTACCCCTAAAATATGTAAAAATTTCCAAGTGTGTGGGCTTGTGACCTTGACTCTGGGATTAGCGCGAGCGGCATGAACGTGAATTTGTCACAGGGTGGTAGAGGTCCATTGGAGCAATGAGTGTGTGAAATGTGAAGCAGATCAGAGCAAGGAAATAGAAGTTATAACCGATTTCTCTGATATTAAGTTTTGTAAAGAGACTACCGTATAACCTTGAATTAACGCCCCCGGAGGCGTTACATTTTACTAAAGGGGGGGGGGGGGGGTTTATTAGGAGGGGGGCGTTAATTCGAGGTTATACGGTATGTATGTGACGTTGACCTCGAGATCAGCGGGGATTTGTCACAGCATATGAAATATTAAGAATTTTCAATGAAAGAAATAGAAGTTATAACATATTTCTCTGATGTTAAGTTTTGTAAAGAGACTAAGTATGTGACCTTGACCTTGGGATCAGCGGGGCTTGGACAGTCGTAGATTTGTCACAGCATGATAGTACAACCTTAGAGGAATGCACAAGTGAAATAATAAGAATTTTCAATGAAGGAAATAGAAGTTATAACTTATTTCTCTGATGTTAAGTTTTGTAAAGAGACTAAGTATTTGACCTTGACCTTGGGATCAGCGGGGTTGGACAGTCGTGGATTTGGCACAGCATGGTAGTAGAGCCTTACAGGAATGCATGTGTGAAATATTAAGCATTTTAGATGAAGGAAATAGAAGTTAGAACAATATTTCTCTGATGTTAAGTTTTGTAAAGAGACTAAGTATTTGACCTTGACATCAGCGGGGGTTGGATGGTCGTGGATTTGGCACAGCATGGTACTAGAGCCTTAGAGGAATGCATGTGTGAAATATTAAGCATTTTAGATGAAGGAAATAGAAGTTATAACAATATTTCTCTGATGTTAAGTTTTGTAAAGAGACTAAGTATTTGACCTTGACCTTGGTATCTGGGAGGGTTGGACGGTCGTGGATTTGGCACAGCATGGTAGTAGAGCCTTACATGAATGCATGTGTGAAATATTAAGCATTTTAGATGAAGGAAATAGAAGTTATAACAATATTTCTCTGATGTTAAGTTTACGGACCAAGTATTTGACCTTCACCTTGGGATCTGCGGGGGTTGGACGGTCGTGGATTTGGCACAGCATGGTAGTAGAGCCTTACAGGAATGCATGTGTGAAATATCAAGCATTTTAGATGAAGGAAACATAAGTTATAACAATATTTCTCTGATGTTAAGTTTACGGACGGACGGACGGACGGACGGACGGACGGACGGACAACCTGACTGCAGTATACCACCCCCCCACAGGTATAACAAGTTTTAACTGTCTATAGTTTTGTGAAAACTGCAAATTGTGAATATAATGCTCAATGAATCAACACCATCCTTATCTGGAGCGATGTGCTTCAAGGCAGAGAAATGATGGATTCAATTTATGTTGATTTATGCAATTACATGTAAACAACAATTAAATGTGCAATTGACTAGAATAGGGCATATGGTCTTTATAAACCAGTGTAGACAGATATCAGCCTGTGCATCCGCAGCGTGATCTGGGTCTGCACTGTTCTTCCTAAAGTCACTGAAACAACCACCATGCTACTAATAAACGGTATAGGTCTTCAGAGCTCCACATAAGCTGCGTATTTGCGTAAATACCCAATTAAAATTGCCGAAAAACCCAATTGAAATCCGAAGTAGCGAGTATCAAAAAGCAATTTTGTGGTACCTGTATCATGCTGCAGCAAACAATAAACAGACCACAAACATAGCTTCTTTTTTTTTTCCATAGACCACAAATATAGCATTTTTTTTCCATGAAAATATATCTTGGAATTTCATTAGAATTGTCTCCTTGGAGACAATTCTAATGAAATTCCAAGATATGTTTTCATTCTATTCAAACTATTCAATAATTGCTGTCTGTTGATGTGTAAACAGCAGAGGCCTTGATAAGCTGGGTATTTGCGTAAATACGCAATCAAAAAATCAGAAAACCCAATTCAAATTGAAAGCCCTGCGTATCAAAACCCAATTAAAACATAGAGTACTCAATTGGCTTGAAAATATATGCGTATTGATAATTTTACAATAACATTTTTCAATAAAATTATTGAAAAATATAAGACGTCGATGGCAAAATCAGTCACAAAATCACCGCTAGCCTATCTGTCTTATTTGGTTTAAAACAATAAGCGTCTACATCTATGATGCAACTATACATATAATAAGCATCTATGGATGTTTTATAAATAGGATACGCACGGTCACTATTTTTTAGCAGATTAAAGAATAGGATATTTTCCATTTTTGGTATCAAAATGTGCAATAAACATGGCTACATAAAACACGAATTACAAAAAGGAAGGTATTTGTGAAAAGCACTTCATATGAATTTCCGGTCGGTCGATTACGATTGATAATGGCGATTCCTTTTTGTAATTCGTCATTTAATACGCACAGTGTTCGCAGGGGACAACACATAAGTAATTGCTTTGAGATGTGACCGAACAAATAAAGATATGGCTGACTCAACCCTGGTCCGAAACGTTGTGATGCGAAACGTCCGAGTTCGTGCAAATAGACGAAGTTTCTTTTCATTCGGATATACTTCGGATGTTATTGTTTAAGATTTGACAGACCGTGGTAAATATGTCTTCAACAAAACGTGGAGAAAAAAGACGCAGCAAAGGCCCAATTAAACATAATTTCTAATTAGTTTTAACTAACACTTAAAAGATGTCACATGCACGTATTCAATGTTTTGTGTAGCCATGTTTATTGCACATTTTGATACCAAAAATGGAAAATATCCTATTCAATTTTACACAATGGGGTAACGGTTGTAAGGTACCCAATTGATAACTGAAAATACCCAATTGAAAAAAATATCATGGAGTAAAAATACTCAATGAATAAATCCTTATCTAGAGCCCTGAAACAGTAGTGAGATTTCATTTTACCCAATTAAAATTTTGAAATACAGTCGAACTTCGATGGGTCGAACCCTGGTAAACTCGTCAGCCATGCTTGACTCGAACTAGCCTTTAGGTCCCGGCAGAATTCCTATATAAATACGTTAAAACTACCCGGTATAGGTCGAACTTGTGAAGGTCGAACAACCCTCAATGCCTCGAATCGCTGTCACGCCCGGTCGTGTATAAATCCACTATAAACACCACAAAAACATGTCAGACGATTGTCTCCAGACTAGTTGATTGACTTTCACACCTATTGTTAAACGGTTGTCAAACAAATCTTAAGTGGTCATTTGAGCGTATACAATAACGGCAGTCGTGACCAGCATACGTGGTAATTATGCATTGACCGATGTCGGCGAAGTTGTTAGTTAATTAAAGTGGTAATTTATGGGACATGTGGAATTAAATATCGCTCAGTTTTAATTAATGACCCAAGCATCTGGCCTTTTAAGTTGTAAATCAACATGAACTGTTTTTACTATGATCAGTAAGGCCATTTTTTTTTGATTTGTTGGTTTACAGATCCGCCGACCCGATTTTTTGACAATGTGGAAAAAAAAATTAATTAATTTCCGATTTTTTTTTTGATTTTTTTACCTCCGATCCAAAAAAAAAAAAAAAAAAAAAAAAAACCAACCAACAACAACAACAACCTGCGAATGGACGATTCGATATATATACGTTTCGGATCGATGCAAAAATTCAAAACCTTAACGCTCGGGTAAATGACCTATATTTTCTGTTTTCTTGCCCCGATGTGCTTCATATTTCATGTATGCGTTCTTCCTAGGGTCCTCTACCGCCCTGCCACAAATGCACGTTCGTGCCACCCCCACTGATATTCGTTTCAACTATATCGCCGCTTCGTTGTCTTCTGACAACTCTTGTATTTAATTATACCAGATATGGTATTAATATTTACGCATTACGCAACCCATTCACAGTGATCAACATTCAACAGTATGTGAATATGAAATTGAGTTGCTATGTAGAATATAAAGAAACTTGCTGAACCGACTCCCTACGTTAACCGACAAACTCTTGGTCCGAGACGATGCCGGTTAACACAAGTTTCACTCCATCACAATCACTGGCCTTTATGTTTTTTACCGACCACAAACCGACCCAACCATGAGCCTTAAAAAGGTGAACTGACCCAACCATGTGCCTTAAAAAGGTGATTTTTATGGTGTTCGGACCGTCCGTCTGTCCGTCACACGTTCGGTTAACCACTTCGTAACAGTTTCTCAAACCAGCCATATCTTCTACATAAGTTGCTCAAGTTCTTCAATATTTCAACACATCATTCATTGGTATGTGTGCTACACCTGCCTTGTCATACTTTATATTACCTTGACCTTTTGACCTTCACAGGGCTGCTGAAAGGACTTAGCAATTTCGGTTAACCAGTTTGTCACAGTTTCTCAAACTGGCCATAGCATCTACATAAGTTGCTTAACTGCTTCAATATGTCCATACTTCATTCATTTGCATGTATGCTACACCTGCCTTGCCATACTACATATGACCTTCACCCTTTGACTTAACACTTTTGGTTCACCCGTTTACAAGTCACAGTTTCTTCAATATGCCGGTGGCATCCGCGTTCGAGACTTTCTTTTTTTTCTTTTTTTTTCTGACCGTGCCAAAAAAGAATAAAAAATTTTTTTTCCCGACCGACCGACCAGATCTCGCGGGAAAAAAATACGTAAACCAACAAAAAAAAAAAAAATGGCCTAATGAGTGTGATGTGTCATCCGATTTATTCGCCATATAAGCAGGTGAAGCGGAAGACTACGAAGCAAGGCGAGATAACAGACTTCTTCAATACCGGATGTGTATAACTTTCATGTATAACTTGTACTGGGTTCCATGTGATAGTAAATTATGATATGCAGTGAATGTGGTTCCGGGTCCGAAGTAGTGATGGGGCGACTGGGCATGATTGTATCGGGCGGGGCAATCAAGTCCGCCAATTGTATTTCGTAATCATTTTCTGTTGTTCTCCTGTTCTATTGCTGTATAATGGCTATGTAAATAAAAACACACATGAGTTTGCCGCTTTCTTTATTTTATTAAAGCCTGTTTCTGTTAATAAACGACTGTGACAATCAACCGTAAATGCAAATGTAAGCGCATTTATATGAAACAACGTGTCGTAATGACGACTTGTTTCACTTAGTACACTGACCAACTCGTCGATCTGTAATGGTTACAGTAGAAAATCCCGATGGGTCGAACAACGGATGGGTCGAACTAAAACTTAACCCCGCAGGCTGTTCGACCCATCGAAGTTCGACTGTACCCAATTGCTTCAGAAATGATGGGAGTGAAAATACTCAATTACTAATTACTTATCTGGAGCGATGGATCTTGATCAGGCGACTGGAGTGTGGTAGCAGACGATGTAGCGACACTAGCCACAGAATCCATAAGCCTTACCTCTCCAGTCTTACATAGACAAATGAGACACACCATGCGATTTTGTACCTTCGGACATCTGTGTAATTTCATTAAATATGTGTACAATATTAATCATAAATAAAGTTAAAAGTGGACAAAATGTTCAATTTTCTGAAAATTTTGTCAACTTTTGACGTCATTTACGAAAACGTATTTCATGAAATGCAGATGTCCGAAGGTACAAAATCACATGGCATGTCTCAAATAGGGGATAATGCGACTATACTAACCTCAGTAGTTGTCCAGCATCCTTCCTGACACTGTACAAGGCAGGAGACACACAATGTTTATATAAATATATATTCCTTGTTCGAAGCATGACAAATGAGGACATTGATGGCATGGCAAATAGTGCAGATCCAATTCAGACTGTGTGGATGAACTGGACTTCACAAAACCATAAGCCCCATTTCTCCAGTCACAGCCACATATCAATTCTTACCTTGCTCATTTGGCACATAACCGGACATATCCTGAAAGCAAAGGAACATAAAAAATTCATAAATAATGACAATACTCAATCTGCCAGCAGCTGTAGATATAAAGAATGGATTTAATGATTTTTGTAATCTACAGTAAGGTCATAGAAAGGCGGGAATGCATCTGTATGGGGTAAGTACCTCACAACGAGCACTGAAATTGCAGAATCATGATCCGGTGCCAGGCACCCTAATACAACACCAGACAACTTATTGTTTTGCCCTTAACCCTTTCACCACTAAGTAACTAAAATGAATTTTGATATGTGAATTTGCAACCAATTCAGCCGTCACTAGTCCATTTATGAAAGGCGGTGATTTGTTCTAAAAAATATGAAAATTATTTGCAAAAAGCCACGAGCCGGCTCATCTGGATCTACACGTTTTGCCAATACCACTATACAGGCCTGTGGTGTTGAAAGGGTTAACTAGATTTTAGTGACTCCATCTATTTAGTTCTTGAAATTTGTCAACCTTTATCCGATTCTTTATTAGAATTTAATAAATGCAGGCAATTTTATTGTACGGTGTTTATTATATACAGCCATAACAATTGGGCAACACTTGGTTGAACAGACAGAAGAGATACAACCCAGAAGCTGCCACTAAACACAAGCGGTGTGCCAGAGCTCCAGATAAGGTGCGTATTGGTGTATTTTACGCACTTATTTTAGCAGAATACACAATGATTATCAAAAGTGGGAGTACAAAATACTCGCAGCAATGTGAAAATATGCACTGATTTTCAAATAGAGTAGTGAAAATACTGTAATAAAGTTGAAAATTAACTTATTTGAGCTGCAAAAAGCTTTTTGCAGCTCAAATAAGTGAATTTTTATATGTGTTATTTTTTCATCATTTGTTCCTATTGAATAAGGAAGAAAATCAATAATATATTTGTAAAAGTAAAATACGCATTGAATTTGAAATATGGAGGTAAAATACTCTTTAGATACACAAGTTATCTGGAGCTCTGGTGATCCAGAGCAGATAACGACTGGACCATCAGTGAAGCCAGTCATTTTTTGTGTGCTCCTGGATACAGTACCTGTTGTCTCCCTTGAGAATGGTGCTGGTTTGGAGACACAAGCCCTTGGGCTGAAATCAGATAGGACTGGATCATTACATGTTAGTCGGGTGTGGCATTTAGCACATCAATGTGGTGAGGTTTCCATACACATGAAGCAGATCTATGTAGTATTGTACCCATCGAAATAAGACGGCTAGAAAACAAGTGCCTTGTCCCAGGATACCCAAAAATGATCAAAGGTTATGGCGAGTTCACAAGGTACCTTCCAAGCCCAGTAGCCGATTTCATCAACATTGCAAAGTATACTTAGCTAGCAAAGTATACTTTGAGGGAGAAATTTTCAATTTCAGGATAAATTTATTATTTTTTATTATACTGAATTTATTACATTATCACAGCCATTTTGGCTGTGATAATGTAATAAATTCAGTATAATAATTCTGCATACTTTTAATCATCAAATATATGCAGTAGTTAGTTCTATATGACATAATGCATTTTGGGAAAAATTAATGATTACTCCCTCAAAGTATACTTTGGTAGATAAGTATGCTTTGCAATTTTGATGAAATTGGCTACTGATAACAGAGAGACAGACTAGCAAATAACAGAGAGACAGACTAGCAAATATCTGATAACAGAGAGACAGACTAGCAAATATCTGATAACAGAGAGACAGACTAGCAAATATCTGATGTATTCAGAGCTCCAGTTAAGGTGCATAATTTGGAGGTAAATTTCTTATTTCTCCATCAAAAATGGCAAGTTGAGAGTCTCAATGAGACGATTCTAAAGGACTCTAAACTTGCCATTTTTGATGAAGAAATAACAAAATTTCACCCCAAGTTGGTCAAATTACGTATCTTAACTGGAGCTCTGTGTATTACTGCCTGGTGACTATACGTCCGATCAACAGACACACATTTAGAGATAAGGCTCGAAAGGTGAACAGTTTAGCCGATAACATGTCGAGCTTAGACTGATCTTGGTCCAAATATGTGCATTTGTGTAGTCTGATCAGGAGCTTGCAACATTCCCCAAACACAAATATTGCAATATGCTCCAGAATGGGGGAAGGGGGTGGGGGGGGGGGGGGGGGGTGTCTATTTGCCATATTTCTAACATAACAGTATAGACACTTCTCAGGCGAGGCTACACGAGTGGGCTAGATGAGGAAATGTTTCTACACTATTTATACAGCACAAATGGGGCTTATGACATGTCTGGCCAGTCTAGATCCTGAATTACCAGCTCACTCATGCAGGCTTATAACTATAAGCATGGCAGGGTTTCCATTGGAGAAAATAAAATTGGGAACCCTGCATATCTCGAGTGAGATGAGACACGCCATGTGATTTTGTACCTTCGGACATCTGCGTTATTTCATTAAATACGTTTACAATATTTAAATAATTTTCAAACACAAAGTCAAAAGTTTCAGAGTACATGCAGGGCTCCAGATAAGGAATTAGTAATTGAGTATTGTCAGGGCTCCAGATAAGGAATTAGTAATTGAGTATTGTTACTCCATCATTTCTGAAGCAATTGGGTATTTCAAAATTGTAATTGGGTAAAATTAAATCACACTACTGTTTACACATCAACAGACAGCAATTATTGAATAGTTTGTTTCGAAATGAAAACATATCTTGGCATTTCATTAGAATTGTCTCCTTGGAGACAATTCTAATGAAATACCAAGATGTGTTTTCATGGAAAAATATGCTATATTGTGGTGTTTATTGTTTTCTGCAGCATGATAAAGGTACCACAATTGTTCTCATTACTACTTCAGATTTAAATTGGGTTTTTGTCAATTTTAATTGGGTATTTACGCAAATACGCAGCTTCTCTGGAGCTCTGCATGCAAAATATAATTGCGAATGTCGACGCCATTTACGGAAAATGTAAATTTTGTAAACATATTTCATGAAATTGTGCAGATGTGCGAAGATTAGTCACATGGCGTGTCTGAGATGAGAAGCGCGGCGTACCTGGCGTGGGCCTGTATGTGAGGTAGCCATCCTGGGTGCCGTTCTTGTAATACTGTATACTCTGCTTCAACTTCGTCAGCAGCTCCGCCTTGTTCCCCTTCGAGTTTCTGACAAATGGTCAGGGTTCAAGTTGAAACCTTGTCCCGGTCTCTAGGTCATATAGAGACCCGGGACAAGGTTTCAAGTCTCATCATAAATACAATTGGGATAGAAACACGATGAAAGATTTTCATATCAAGGGTAGGGATTGAACAGTTACACACAATCTTTAGTATTCAAGTATAATGCTCTATCTTCCGAGTTTCTTATAGTTCATACAGTGTTAGAGACCGGATATAAGCATTTGCTTATACAAACTTTTCAGTTTCTTCGGCCCGTTTCGTAGTGTTTTCCCTTAATTGATATGATCATATTTTTATTCACAAGTACATGTACATACAATCAAATACAATTGATGTTCCCGGTATTGAGCCGGTACCCATTTACAGCTGGGTGGACTGAAGCAGTGTGGATAAAGTGTCTTGATCAAGGACACAACGCATGCCTCCGGTGAGGCTCGAAGCCACGACCATAAGATCAGCATCCGACGCCTCAGACCGCTCGACCACAAAAGGTGATGGGGTTTTAACTTGAAACCATGGTCCCGTCTCTATATGACCTTATTTAGAGACAGGCTCAAGGTTTCAATTCATCAGCAAGGTTTAAATTCATCTCCGCCTATGGCGGAGATTGAACACACAAATTTTAGAATGGACGTCCAATGCTCAACATACTAGACTAACACGGCACCCCTCTTCAGCTTGTTGCCCTTACAATTTCTGTCAAAGGCAGCCACAAAACCACTCATAACAAAAAAAGGATCTTCGTACAACTAAAATTGAAATTTGGACATTTAAAGAGGGTTTCAAAACAAAGTATGTCCAACTACATATTTATTGTGACAGCACAACCGTACTGACCCTAGATATTGGGAGTTTGTTGTGGGTAACCATATATGTACGTGTTTCCCCAGAATAAACTGTCTGAATTATTTACAGTACATGTTATGATATATACCCCGGGCAGTATGTCGCCAGACCAGACAAGTGGGTTTTCTCCGGGTACTCCAATTTCCTCCCACATTAATGATCACCTATATGCCCCCATCTGTACCAATGAAAGCATTTGTGTAACTGCTATCACACTCTGTAGTCGTTGACACAAACTCAATAAGTTCAATCTGCATCAAAGCTCCAGATAAGTTTAGTATCTACTGTCTGTTCCATGTGTTCCTCCTGCCGACGAACTTTTGTTTATTAAACACATTAAATCTAAAAAATATTATTTTTTTTTCACCAATAACAAGTCACCTTCCACAAATTTTTGTATTTGATGAAACGCCATCAAATATTGATTTAATATGCAAATTTAACATGGGGGGAAAAGAGGTGGGAAATTGACTGCGAAACCTGGCGAGATAGCTCGATTATTTAAACTCGATAGCCGCGGCCTGCATGTCGCGCCTTGTGGCGAGGCATGGACACTAAAAAAGAGATATAGCATAACAAAAAACTTTAACCAAAAATGTTAACCGGACACACGTACGTACGCCAAAGTGCCGACTATATCGCGCTAACCGCAACAAAAACTTTAACCAAAAAGTTCAAAGTAATTAGACCTTGACATTGGGCACAGGGGCCGCACGGTAGGGGGGTAGAATGAAAATATAGATGATGATAAATACCCATATGAAGTTTCAAGGTAATGGGCAAAGCAGTTGCAGAGATGTAGTATAACGAAAAAGTTTAACCAAAAAACTTAAACAATTAACCAAAAAACTTAACCTAAAACTTTAACCGGACACACAAAAAAGTTTAACCAAAAAGTTCAAAGTAATTAGACCTTGACATTGGGCACAGGGGCCGCACGGTAGGGGAGTAGAATGAAAATATAAATTATGATAAACACCCATGTGAAGTTTCAAGGTAATGGGCAAAGCAGTTGCAGAGAAGTAGTATAACAAAAAACTTTAACCAAAAAGTTTAACCGGACACACAAAAAAGTTTAAGCAAAAAAAGTTTAAGCAAAAAGTTTAACCAACAAGTTCAAAGTAATTAGACCTTGACATTGGGCACAGGGGCCGCACGGTAGGAGGGTAGAATGAAAATATAGATGATGATAAACACTCATGTGAAGTTTCAAGGTAATGGGCAAAGCAGTTGCAGAGATGTAGTATAACGAAAAACTTTAACCAAAAACTTTAACCGGACACACGTACGTACGTACGACGTACGCCAAAGGGCCGACTATATCGCGCTTTCGCAAGCAGGCGCGACAATAAAATCAATATTTGACGGAATTTCATAAAATAATTTTTTTTGGGGAGGTGTCTTTTCTATTATTGGTGAAAATGTACTTACATTGAATTTTTTTTGGGATTTAGTGGGTTTAATGGCCAAAAGTTTGTCGGCAGCAAAACGTGGAACAGACAGACTGTTATACTATCAGATTTAAAAATTCACTTATTTGAGCTGCAAAAAAGCAAACGTTTGCTTTTTGCTGCTCAACTAAGCAACTAAATAAATGTTCAACTTATGACAGTGTTTTCACTGCATTCAAATAAATGCGTATTTTCAAATTGCTGTGAGTATTTTGTACTCCCACTTTTGATAATCAATGTGTATTCTACTAAAATAAGTGCGTAAAATACGCCAATGCACACCTTATCAGGAGCTCTGGCTGCATTAATAAAGTAGGAACGATTACATACTTAAATATTGGCTCCCCAATGGAGTCGAGGTTTGTAATATCAGGCAAGCTTCGTACGTAATCAACAACAGCCCGTATAACATTCTCTGGTGCAGGCTGAAAATAAAAACCAGCAATGCCATACAAAGTTTCTCAATGTAATGGTTATTTTTCCACAACATGTGTAGCATATAAAATCAAGAAGCTCAATTTGTCATGCTTTGCATGTAATGAGCTGCATAAGTAAAGTTTGAACATAATTTATATTTACAGGATTTGACACAGCCTGATAGTAGAGCCTTAGAGGAATGCATGTGTGATAATAATATTAAGACTTTTCTATGAATGAAATAGAAGTTATGACGTATCTCTGATGTTAAGTTTTGTAAAGAGATTAATTATGTGACCTTGACGTTGGGATCAGCAGGGGTTTGACGGTCGTGGATTTGTCACAGCATGAAATTAGAGCATTAGAGGAATGCATGCGTGATATATTAAGAATTTTCGATGAAGGAAATAGAACTTATAACATATTTCTGTGAAAGTTAACTTTAGTGACGGACGGACAACCAGGGTATAAAGAAAGGGTGTACGATAGTCTCAAGCAATACAAACATGGCTGAAAGTATGAAAATCTGTCAATACTGAAAAGTGCCAACGGCACGTAACGAGTGCCGTAGGCACGACCGGGGGGAGAGCACGAGAGGGGGTGCTAACCCCTTCTCGTAAGGGGGGTACGGGTGATCTCCCACAAAAATTTTGAACATTCAGAGTTGCTTAGACAGCATTTGATGATATTTGTGACTTGTCAAATTGCAGGATTATAGCAATTAAAACTGCTTTAAACCCAATAACATTTGGAAGAAAATAACCGTGTATATTTCCATTTAATTATGAGCATGTAGTACCCTCTACACCATTCTACCCAATTTATACTCTGTATTTACTAATTTAGCATGATTATATAGGCCACGGGTGTGAATTTCCATGTTTTGGAAAAATTTACGACATATTAATTAAATTACCAAAATAATTGTTGATCACAGTTCATATATTGAAAATATTGCTGGTAGCATGTACTAAATTTGAATAGTGGGCAGATGTGTGAAAATAAACTATATATCATCTAGACCAATTTATTTTTTACACGTGTTGTACGCAGATACACCGCACTGCGAACTCTCCGTGAGTCTTCGGTAATTTCCGAGCGGCCGTCTCTGAGCTGTTGTTAACTTCGGTACGGTGCGGTAAGGCGACTGACTGAATAATTGGTGCCCGGTTTCTAAGCGCCGCTCTAAAGTGGAAGGTGCATATTATCATATGAATATATATAGCAGGGACCAGACAAATTGCCGATGCGCGAAACGAAAGTCAACCTAATTTTGACAGCGCATCAAAGTTATCGCCGATTCGCCAAACATCAGTTGGCCGAATGAAAAATGAAACATCGGTGGACCGAATGAGACACCCTCACCCCTACCCCCCCCCCCACCCCCCAAAATCTCAACGGATTTACACGAATTGGAAAAATGGTCCTGGGAAATGTCTCCAATACGGAATTCCGTATCAATACGGAAAACTTTCAGCCATGTACAAAGGCATTTCATACCTACCTTTATTTGTTTGCCGGCCTCTTGTGATGCTTTGGCAATAATTTCTTTGAAAAATTCATAGAGATCATCTTCCGACAGAATGTGATTCCCTGAAAAATGGAAATAATGTGTCAATAAATTCAGAGACAATGGGTAACGCCCGACATAATATGCATGATTAAAGGAAAATCCAAGCTTGTTGGTAGAACTTGAGTACTTGCGTGGACAAGAATACAGAGCAGGGCTCCAGATAAGGAATTAGTAAATGAGTATTTTCACTCCATCATTTCTGAAACAATTTGGTAGTTAAACATTTTAATTGGGTAACATAATGTTTGTTTGTTTATTGGTGTTTAACGGCCCATCAACAGCTATGGTCATGTAAGGCCGGGCAAACGGGTTCAATCCCGTTTTAATCTGCTGCATTGGGGGAAAATCCCAAAATCAGAACTGAATATTTACATCGAGGAAAAATATATTCAGCCCTGAAATTAGAATAACCGGACCTGGTACCAGGTCCATACCACACCAGTCACTTGGCCCCTTCCCCTAAAATAGGATTACGAATAATCGTAATACTCATAAAATGGGGATAACCATATTGAACTGTCACATACAAAATGCCAAAGACGTACATACATGTATGTGAAGGCCAACCCAGGTCTGAAGTCGGAATTTCGGTAAGGATGAACGCCGATCGTTGAATGGGTAACATAAAACCACACTACTGTTTACACATCAACAGACAGCAATTATTGAATAGTTAGTTTACTTCGAAATGAAAACATGTCCAGGAATTTCATTAGAATTGTCTCCTTGCAGATAAGGCGTCATCAGACATTCAGATTAAAATGGGTGATATCACCCTTTCGTTTTGAATCAGTGATATTACCCATTCGAAAGGGTGGTATCACTTATTGAATAGGTGATATCCGTGATTCAAATGGGTGATATCATTGATAAAAGTGACATCACCTATTCAAATGGGTGATATCACCCATTTAGATTCAAATAGGTGATATCACCCATTCAAATAGGTGTATCACATATTCAAATTGGTGATATCATGCATTCGGATCTGAATAGGTGATATCACCCATTCAAATAGATGATATCACCTATTGAATGGGCATGAATGGGTGACATCACCTATTTGAATGGGTGATATCACATAAGTGGTATTATAGTCCAAAACGGTGCAGATATCACACATTCAAATAGGTGACATCAATAATTTGAATGAGTGACATCACCCTTTCGCATTAAAATCAGTGGTATCACCTATTTGAATGAGTGATATCACCAATTCAACATGAGAGTTCATTGAAAACAAATGGGTGATATCACCCATTCAAATTGGTGATATCACTCTTTTGAATTGGCAACAAATGAGCAGCTAAATGGTATTAAAGTCCAAAACGGCACCACATACCATCTGAGACACAGTCACTTTTAATGGAACATCTAAGCAGATCATCCGTCGCGTTTATATTTTAGCATAGAGTACATATCGTTATGTTTCAGAAGGGAAATACACACCTAGCAATGCTGCAAACAAGCAGAATCTATTTGGGTTCAGGTCGAGACATTTGGCCACTTCATCCATCACGTATTCTTTTGTCTCTAGTGAGCCCCTGTATGTAAGCTTCAGATGCTGCGACGAGAAATATCGAGGTGGGTCGAAGATTGCGTACACAGATTCGTGCCCCAATATTCCTTGCAGGCCATGTTCGCGACAAAATCCAATCACTTCTTGCGCATGGTCGTCCATCGAACATGCAATGCCGATTCCTAGGTGTCGTAGGGCCATTCGCAGGGTGCCGGTAAGGAAAACCGGTGGATTCCACCAGACCTTTGGCGGTGGTGTGCCTTTATTGTATATATGCCTCAACGCCATATTTACTTTCTTCTTCTGCTCCACTTGCATTGCGTACCAGTCATCAAGTTTCTGACTCTCCATGGTGCCATTGAAAAACACCACCAAGTCCATGTTGGAGCTGTGACAGGCCTGCATCAAATTTGACAGGAACTGCAGCATGCGATTCCATTGTCCACCACATACCCAGTCAGAGTAATAACCACCATACAATCTGTCTAAACAACTCTCCGCATCTACTATCAGGCAAAACCGTCCATTGAAAACGTTGCCACGCCTATTTGGGACATATCCTTTGGAGATTTTTAGCAAATCGACAGACAAGCAAGCGCTGGAACAGTGCGACTCCAGAAACTCTTGCAACTGTTTAATGCCCATGGTTGCTACTCAAAATATGCTATGTACATTAATTCATTATTTGTGTAACTACTGCGGGTATAAAATGTCAATTTCAGGTGTTGATTTAGGGGTAACTTCAAGCCGAATACACAGATATTTCTGTAAACCATGTGCTCAATCTTTCAATGGCCTTCAGATCGGGAAAGTCTGATTGGGCATGCGCAAGATTTCCCGGATCCTATCCCAGTTGCAGCGAGACGTCCAAGAGGGAGTGTTTGTCGCTGACTCTATGTAGCCACCTCCAAATAGTTTGGGCCGCACGATTCACCCAAATCCTCCCCAAATCCTCATTTTCCCCCAAATCCTCCCCAAATCCTCATGTAATGAATAAGTTATCCAATTAATATGTCTCAAAACCTTTTAATATCGTTCTTAAGAAGTTATTGAACCCGATTTGAATACGTTTTTATGGTAAAAAGGGTCTTATTTCGATATTTTAATTTAACTTAGGCATTCTAGCAGCCAAGGGAGATCATCCAAAATAAATTATGAGATAAATGCAAGGGAGATAAATGTTGTTTGACCCATTTTGGTCAATTGAAAAATGCAAGTTATTTACCATTCCAAATGTGTATAATACTATTCATCTGTTTTTATATCAATCAATCAATCGATCAATCAATCAACCTCAGCACATATAGCTTTAAAATATGAACATTTGGGGACGATTTGCTGCATATCTGGCCCGTACTGCATAGACACTTGACATTTACGGACGTGGTCATATTTTCAAGCTATATATGCTGAATTTGATTGATTGATCGATTGATTGATTGATTGATTGAGATAAAAAAAAACAGATGAATAAACATTTGGAATGGTAAGGAAATAACTTGCATGTTTCATTTATCATTATTTTATTTAATCAATCAATCAATCAACCAACCTCAGCACATATATAGCTTTAAAATATGAACATTTGGGGAAGATTTGCTGCATATCGGGTCCGTACTGCATATATATAGACACTTGACATTCCGGACGTGGTCATATTTCCAAGCTATATATGCTGAATTTGATTGATTGATTGATTGATTGAGATAAATAAACAGATGAATAAACATTTGGAATGGTAAATAACTTGCATGTTTCATTTATCTCCCTTGCATTTATCTCATAATTTATTTTGGATGATCTCCCTTGGCTGCTAGAATGCCTAAGTTAAATTAAAACTTCGAAATAAGACTCTTTTTACCATAAAAATGTATTCAAATCGGGTTCAATAACTTCTTAAGAACGATATTAAAAGGTTTTGAGACATATCAATTGGATAACTTATTAATTACATGAGGATTTGGGGAGGATTTGGGGGGAAATGAGGATTTGGGGAGGATTTGGGTGAATCGTGCGCCCGAATAGTTTTACTATATAATTTAACCGATTGCCATCCAATAAGGCCAGTCTCTCCTACTTTCACTATTCGTATGGATGTTGTGGGACCCACTTGTACATGGCATGCAGCCAGTCTGTACTGGTTCTGCATGACCTAAACAATAGGTTCACTTGCTCCTAAGAAAGAAAAATCCAACCTTGTCATATCCTCCAATATTGTTTACATTTTGGCCACGGAAACTCTGTTTACATCACGTGACCAACAGGTTCAGTATTTTCTTTTAAATGCTACAAATATACAATATCGTATTGAGTGGTGGATCCAGGATTTTGCCGAAAGGGTGGGGGGGGGGGGAGGGGGCGTATATATAGTCAGTCGATATTCGAACGTTTCTGTAATGACTGCTAATGTGATCATTAAGGCACATTGTGGAATATCTTCGAAACGTGGCTAGATAGTTTGGAAATGATGTAATTAACTAAGACAACAAAAGACAAAACAAAAATGGGGAGTGTACGTGTTATTTATGAAAAAATTAAAGTACTTATACATTTAAATATGTTTATGCCCCGGACTCTGTAGAGCCGTAGGCATACAGTGTTTGGACTATGTGTCCGCCGTCCGTCCCTGTGTCAGGCACATTAAGAAGTTCGCCAGAGTTTCTGAATTATGTCATAACTTCTATTATCCCTTGGTGGATTACTTTAATAGTTTAATTCATCATACTTGTGGAGAAGTGCCACACATCCATGCTGCCCTTAATATGACTTGACCTTTTGACCTTCACAACTTTGAGCTTGTTCACACATTAAGAAGTTTGCCGAAGTTTCTCAATTCTGACATAACTTCTATATCCCTTGGTGCCACACATCCATGCGGCCCTTAATTTGACATTAACCTTTTGACCTTCACAACTTTGAACTTTTTCAAACATTAAAAGTTTTTACCGAAGTTTACATAAGACTTGAGCACAAATGCCACGCATCCATGCTGCCATTAATATGATACATTAATAGGGGCGCATGTTGAATTAGTTACGATATAGCCACAGGTAAACATATCGGACCCTGTGACATTAGCACAGTTGGGAAGGTCAAAAGGTTTCACTTTACTTACGCCCAGTTTATGTCACGTGAATCGATACGTATTGTTATTGTCGTACATTTACTTGCGTGTCTGTATTTCATTTGTCCACACATGTCATGTGATACGTCTCGTTGTATGTTTGTTTCCCGTACTGTGACGTCATAGCATGTATGTATGTTGATTGGCTGAAGCCATGCATGTGTAAAATATAATTCTCCCCGAGATCGACTTACATGGGAACACATATACATAACATAGCCCAACGCTGTAGAGAAGATCTCAACTTAATGAAATTAGTATCAGGTACGTCATATATGGAGCGGATAAACTATCCCTTCTATTGTTGTACACATTAAGCTCTTATGTTATCAAAAATGGACTATGTCAGCATGCTATATAAAGACGCTGCAGCGGAACACCTAGATAAACTAGAACTAATTCAAAGAGCGGCTCTCAAAGTGGCAACGGGTGCATATAAATCAACTAGAGCCGCTGCCAGTTAGCGATCAAATACGACCTAGGCGGGTATTCAAATATAACAGACTTAGACTTTAAAAAGAAGTAACCATAAAAGAAAATAATCAAAAGTATAAAACAAAAGATAACGATAAAGAAGCAAACACAATTAAAAAAGCAAAATCCACATGTAGGAAATTACAAACATGTTACGCTATGAATGCCCAAATCCTAACTCAAGAATATTGACTGAACGATTGTGAAATGCAGCCATATCAGACTCATATACATATACCTTACTATCCTTTCGAAATAACTGCTCAATCAGATCTAACAGAAATAATAAAAGATAAGACAATGGATCCAATTCTTAACCTAAAACTAGCAACATACCACATAAACCGAAAATGGAAAGATAGCCTACAAACCTACACGGACGGTAGCATAAATATTGATCAAGGTATCACATCCGCAGCTTTCGTGATACTACATTTAAATTACGTAGAACAATACTGACTTCCACACTAACAGTATTCACATCAGAATCAATAGCAATCGAGAAGGCCCTCATTTATAACCTAACATTAGATACTTATAAGGATACATTGATCTTAACTGATTCACTAAGCTCCATCCAAGCAATCATCTCGGGTACTTCTTAAACAAGACCTGACAAAATACATCACATCAAAACATTAATAAGCAATACAATATCTAAAGGCAAGCTGATAAACATAGATCGGGTCACTTCCCATATTGGAATACCCGGTAACGAAGACGCTGATAGAGCTGCAGGTACAGCGCATTTAATAGGAAACAATGAAGCAACATTGCCTACACACCATGAGATATATTCTCTCACCAAACAAAAATGTAGGTCAAAGTGGCAAACATGGTGGAATAATGAACTCTTAGGCAAAAATGGTGGACATATTTTATAAGCAATGTGCCCCACCATCCCTACAAAATGTAAATTGTATAGTGAAGATAGGAGAGCAGACATATGTATATCCAGACTAAGGCTACGCAGAAATGGCATAAAATATCATTGATATCACCATGGTAATAGTAGTGAAGCTAAAATGAATTGTTCAAACTGTGACGAGGACGAAATTGAAGACCCTTAATTGGCATTGTTTCTCCAATTGCCCCGCCCATAAAACAGCGCGAGAAGATCTAAAAGCAGCTTGCCTTAAACAAAATATTACACCTTCACATTATCATATCGTGTTCCCCCTAAGGAACGTGAAGCCGCCGAAATGCACCTAGCTTTATTAGAGTACATACAGAGAACAGGATACTGGGGTAAAATGTAAATACCGCTGCTCCAAAGACAGCAAGAAAGTTATAAATTCAAATTGATAACCTAAAAACCAAGATCATATGTAGTAACTGAGGATGGGAGAGGGTATACAGTCAACGAAGTGGTCAAACTAAGCGACAGAAGTTACATTGGACAGTGTAGGCTTCGTCCAGATATAATTAAGTAATATCACAATATGTTGTATATATGTTATATTGTAAATACATGTATGCGCGTGCGCCATCGACTTAAATTACGACCTTGCTTCATTTGCAATTGAGTAATATATAATTGCTCGTGCACACATGCACAGTATGCTTAGATTATAATCGTTGTGCTGTCACGGTGATTACATGGTGAACAGCGTATGCCCTGATCGGACTGCGAATGGACAGGCTGGTCTGTGAATACACCGGTCGCCATGTTGTAAGTCCATTGGGCATCACCCACTGATATATACAACTACCCCAAACTCGGCTAACGGCCTGAACATCCGAAATAATTTAATATTCTGAGATATCGGTATGGTTGGGTGGACGCGGGGTAGATGTACTTATTTGACATGTTGGGGGAGCAGTACCCCACACATAGCACCCATTACTAACAACATAATAAGATAAATATCAAATCATAGCTTTCATAATACAATCATTATAAAGTATATGTATATGTGTTGTCGCGAAAGACAGACAATAAATAACTTTAGCGAAAAATGTCCGAATTACCCGAGTTCCAATACATATATTAGAGTGCACCATAACGAACATATTGCCAGTCCGTAGTCAGACCCAAGCATATACAAAATTGTATATACACAATTAAGCGTATAATCAGCTAACAACTATTAATGTCCGCCTCCAATGATGGACACTCATGAAGTTAACAGCATTGCTCATTACAGTTTGCTCGTGATCAGGTCTAAAGTAGAGCAGTTACGAAATCTATAGCGTTATGAACAGTCCGGGCGGGTGAGCCTGACTGGTACTAACCCAAGGGATCTTTCAGGTAGTAAATTCACCCAATCGGGAACCCTCAATGGGAAACAACGATACGGTCTGCTCCCCACCGGACACGCAGATATCTATTAAATCAAAAGTATAGTGACTCCTTACATGCAGGAACCTATACTATAGTGGGTGGAGATAACCATATGTATAAATCTGCACAAATTAGTTACAATATTTTTATTTAATAACAAACAAAAACGACAATAACATTGGCCAACCATTGACCATATTGACAGGGCAACACGACTCATAGGCGTAAACGACATGACCACTGACAACTGACAAATTAATTGACCCCAGAAACTGACTGGGGGTATGTATGTGTGTATGTGTGTGGGTGTTTGTGTATGCCTATGGATGTGTATGTATGTATGTATGCATTGCGTGCGTGCGTGCGTGTGTGCGTGTGTGTGTGTATATATGTGTGTATATATGTGTATGTATATATGTATATGTGTGTGTATGTTTGTGTATATGTGCATGTGTGTGTGTGTGTATGTATGTGCATGTATATGTATGTATATGTGTAGGAAATTATCACACCCATTAAATTTAATGCACAGAAAGTGCATTGAGGGATACACTGAATCAATTGCCTGTCCTGTATCATGTGTATTATTTTTATAATTAATTTGCCAATATATATATGTCGCATCATAAACATACCCACTGTTCACATCCGCTGAAGTTTGCGGAATTACTATATTAATTAGGACTAAATATCGCACATTATACGATTTGGTTTTTGCCGACTGCAAATTTCATCTACATGCTTGATATCGCATTAAATGTGCATTCCTTTCGAAAAAAAAAACAGTTCTGGCAAACAATACACAGGCAAGTGATCATTGAAACAGGTGAATACCATTACCAGATAAATACGTCGCGATCAGGGTTTGATTATGTTCGTTCACCCGTGTATACTGCGGCAAATCTTATAATTTTATGACACAAATGCCAACTGGCGCCGGATACTCTAGGTGTAACCACACTAAATCATCAGATATTCGCGTCAAAAGTAGTACATTAAAGACAATAAACCAGATGTGTTATGCCATAGACATTCTTTGTTTGCAGAAACCGGATAATCTATGTCACATGCAGGCATGTTAGTGTATCATTTACATCATGTTGATATTATTTTGTTAGTTGGAACATGTTTGTCATCTGAGGTGATTTCAATTTCAGCCGCTGATGTTTTGTGCCATCACCAGAGTGCATGGCCACCTGACTATTCACAGCGCATATTATTTCACCGCCTGCTTATACCCGTCCATTATATTTGCAGGTCACCCTATAACTACATTCAGAGATATTCAAATATCTATGAAATAAACCCTACAGATAGGACTGAACACACGGTGTTGACAGTTTATAGAGAATACCAGGCTAGTGTCTTTTGATATTAAGTTTATCAGGCAAGGCTATGAAACACGTAGGAATTCCGAGGCTTGCCGAGGAATTCCTACCGTTTCCAAGCCGAGCCTGATAAACTTGATATCAAAATACACTAGCCTGGTATTCTATTTATCAGGTAACGTTTTATGCTCGAAAATGTCATTAGATGACGTCGTATTCTATGGACAGAACGAGGACTTGTCTACGTTGCGTCATTACACTGACGTCGTTCGGTAACGTCACGTGACGTCATCCGACCAATGGAACGTCAGTTTTCACTTCGTTGTTACCCGGATGTTTATATCAGGGCAATGCCTGATATAACAATATATTATCAGTCAGTACGTATTCGGTCAATGCAGGGCAGGTTACCTGATAAATTTTACCTCCATACACCTGTGACATATGGTAGCTACAATTTGTATAGCATGCCAATACAAATATAAGTTATCATGTCGGTTATGATTTTCATTATCTTTCCGGGATGTTTATTTTTCTGTTCCAATCTCAATAGAAATAGTTTGCAGGCCCGTAGCCAGACCTGTTTGAAGGGGGGGGGGGGCGTTTCGAAGGCTCAATGGGTCTGAAGTATCTACCTGTTTGAAGGGGGGTCGTTTCGAAGGCTCAAGGGGTCTGCAGTATCTATGGGGGTCTAAAAAAGTGGACCTCAAGGCTAAAAAAGTGAACCTCGAGGCGGTGGGCGGGAGGGGGGGGGGGGGGGGGGGGGGTGGGGGGGGGGGGGGGGGGGTCGTCCGACCGCTTCCGACCGCTCCGACCCCCCTGGCTACGGGCCTGGTTTGTGCTACATATTCGTGTAGCGATACCAACTCCCTCTTGCTGACAAGCGCCAATCAGCTGACAAGCGCCAATCAGCGCCTATAACAACAACAACAACAATGGCAAACTCAATGGCATTTCAACCAGGAACTGGCGTTGCGCCAGCAACTTTGGTTGAAGTAACAGTCG
Source organism: Conchocele bisecta (assembly GCA_029237695.1). Lineage (NCBI taxonomy): Eukaryota > Metazoa > Mollusca > Bivalvia > Lucinida > Thyasiridae > Conchocele > Conchocele bisecta. The sequence goes on from CM055266.1 coordinate 113,802,198, forward strand.
GTTGTAGGTGTGTAAATAATGCAAGCTGGATGCTGAATGTTCATTCTGCTTACTGAAAAAAACACACGTCCAAGTAATTACTGTCATTGCCGATAATTGGTGAAATTTAAAATGGAATGTCAACAAAAATAAACTTTGGCATTGTTGACATGTCATGATATAGTGGTCCTGCTGGTTTGAGGCTCCTTATGAGTTGCGTAAATTATTCAAATGATTCGCTGTGAATCTGCTTTTTTTTAATTTATGCAGTTAAATAGTGTATCTAAAAATTATCGTTTGTTATTCCTTTTCAAACATTTGGTATATTTTGAAATTTTTAAAGATTATTGCGAAATATTGAATATTGTTTGCTTGATAAAATATGCCTACAATATCTTCCATAATAAATAGCTTTTTCATAAATTTGTTCTGGTTCCTGAACACATATAAGTTACCGCAAGTGCTTAGCTTTTTTGTGATGATAGATGATTAAACTACAGGGCTCCAGATAAGGAATTAGTAATTGAGTATTTTCACTCCATCATATCTGAAGCAATTGGGTATTTCAATATTTTAATTGGGTAAAATAAAATCACACTACTGCTTACAAATCATCATACAGCAATTATTGAATAGTTTGCTTCGAAATGAAAACATGTCTTGGCATTTCATTAGAATTGTCTCCTTGATGTGTTTTCATGGAAAATAAGAACAATATGCTATATTTGTGGTTATTGTTTTCTGCAGCATGATAAAGGTACCACAAATTTGTTTATGCTTTTTGATACTCACTATATATACTTCTGATTTCAATTGGGTTTTTGGCAATTTTAATTGGGTATTTACACAAATACGCAGCTTATCTGTAGCTCTGAAACTACACTTAGATGTGAAAGCTCATTCTTGGTCTTCAGTATTTATTTACTGTACATTTATACCGTACTGCCATTGCAAGCCAGGTTGAAAGCTTAGAAAACAAATGCACCCTACAATATGCTAACAAGTATACAAAAAAAATGCATCAATGTGCGCTGCCGGTCATCATATCTCATAATGACTTCATGGAGTTTTAAAGCAAAATAATAATTCTAATATTAAAATCCTTTAGTGCCCCTTTAAAGCTCTGCTAAAGGTTAATATAGACTTAATGTTGAAACCCATACATATAAATTGCCATGCAGTTTTAATGGTTTACATAAATACATCAATGAATGGTTAAGTCCTAGGTAAAATCTGCGCATAATGAATACATGTATATGAATACCAGGCTAAATCACTATAAAAACATCTCAAATTCCCTGTGAATTGGTCTGGGTGTTTGCATTGACATTTACTTTGATACATACATATAAAAATATAGATTGTGGAAATCATATTATGAACAATGTATATCTTGATATGACTTCTGTGCAGGCTAATCTGTAATCTGCAATATTCGCCAATACAATAAGATCCATTTTCTCATGCTTCATCTAGATATTGGCATACTCTAAATAACAAATAAAATCAATATTGTATATTGTGAAATGGACATATTCATGTTTCCCAATACTATCTTCTAAAAATAGACAGTACCATTACAACATGCTTATCTATGCAACATGAAGGTTTACAAATGAAACGGGACAGATGTAACATCAGGACCAAGCAGTGATGACAAACAATTCACCTCAGCACCAGTTTTAGAGTGTTTTTATTTTGATGGTTTATAAAATTTGGAGTACATGGTCATTATACCAAGTTATATTGCACACTGCTATACTAGTGTTACTTAACAGAAGTTATCACATTGGATATTTTGACTGTTAATTTGGAAAATGTGCGCGCTAGCTGCCCATTTTCAGCCAGGTTCGGGTGTTGCCCCTCAATCCATAATAGAGTTATCACTGTCGTGCAGGTAAGTACGGAGCCCCGAGGGGACATGGATTTTCACTTGTTCCCACGAAATAACAATTTGTTCCCTCAATTTAACAATTCGTTCCCACGATAATACAATTCGTTCCCACGATAATACAATTTGTTCCCACGATGTAACAATTCGTTCCCTCAATTCAACAATTTGTTCCAACGAAATGGAAAATTTGTTCCCTCAAATTAACAATTCGTTCCCACGATATAACAATTTGTTCCCTCAAATCAACAATTCGTTCCCACGAAATGGACAGTTCGTTCCCTCGAATTAACAATTAATTACCACAATATAACAATTTGTTCCCACAAATTAACCGTGGGAACAAATTGTTAATTCGTGGAAGAGAATTGTTAAATTGAGGGAACAAATTGTTAATTTGTGGGGACGAATTGTTTATTTGTGGGAACGAATTGTTAAATTGAGGGAACACGTGCTAGAATTATAACATATTTTAGTTACTAGCCAGCAGGACCATAGGTTCTGAAATCTACTGGTCCTGCAGGAATTCTACTGTCCGACAATTAAGCAACCTAAAAACATTAAAACATGCCATATTTATAGCTCAAAATTTGCACTGCCCAAAACAAAAGTACCTGCAAGTTTCTTATCTGAATCATGTGAATTGCTACTTGCATATTCTATGCCCCATGACCATGTGATACTGTGAGTATTGGCATCATATACATGTAACAGCTATTCACAATCTTGTTTACAAGACATTAGAAACATACGTTTTCATTTTTATACGACCGTTTTTAAAAAACGGTACGTACATGTATTATGTTTTACCGCATGGCGGGCGGGCGGGCGGCTGAAGAAAAAGTGCATAGTTTGTGTACACAACTCCTCCGAAACCGTTCAGTCGATCGATCTGAAACTATACACACGTCTTCTACACATATTGAAGATGTGCACCTTGGTGTTTTTATGACGAAAACATATTTTTTAACAAAAATATCACCTTTTTAACATAGCCATTTTTTCTACATTTTTCTATACAGTTCTATATACGGTACAGAGTTTGTGTACACAACTCCTCCGAAACCGTTCAGTCGATGGATCTGAAACTATGCACACGTCTTCTACACATATTGAAGATGTGCACCTTGGTGTTTTTATGCCGAAAAAATATTTTTTAACAAAAATATCACCTTTTTAATTTAGCCATTTTTTCTACATTTTTCTATACAATTCTATATACGGTACAGAGTTTGTGTACACAACTCCTCCGAAACCGTTCAGTCGATCGTTCTGAAACTATACACACGTCTTCTGATGATCTATCCTGCTTACTAGGAGCATGACGGGTGTTTCATTGATGGAATGACGAACAGTGCAGTTCCTGATCAGACCTTGTGGATGCAAAACGGGCCACACACCCCATAAACCCCATTTCTCCAGTCACATCCACATATATTCTATCATTTAAAGTTCTCCTGTAAAGTAGCCATTATGGTAACTACTGGTGCCTTAGAACTACCCTTAAAAGACTTCCAAAATAATTATCACAGATGATAATTGAAAAGCGAAATCAATATCACACGTTGATTGTTGAAGTACAGGCGAACCTGCAGATTGTATTTTTGTATCTCCATGAAAGTATGTGCCTTATCACATATATGGCTGTGACTGGAGAAATGGGGCAGCTTATTGGTTTTACAACCAGTGTAGATTCAGATCAGCCTGTGCATCCTCACAGTCTAATCAGGATCTACACTGTTTGCCATTCCATCAATGAAGCACCTGTCATGCTTGTAACAAGCAATATAGATCATTACCAGACTACAAGAGTGTGATATAAATCAGGAGCTACACTGGTCTGAAATCCCATAAGCACCATTTCTTCAGTCACAGCCATACATATGCTGACGAACTGTGCCTTTGAACATGAATTATGCCATTAACACTAAATATATGTATATAGCCATATGTCTCATTGCTACCCGACAACGTAAATTAACAGTAGGGATTCCTCCGTATAGGAATCACGATTTGCCTGGTTTGGCCCTCAGGTACGTTTTTATCTTTGGCTCTTTTGTTACCTGGGAGATGAATTGGGTTATTGCCCATTATAAAAGTAGTAAGCTTATTACTTATCCTACTGCTTCTGGGAGGGGGCCAAGTGATTCTTGTGTGGCAAGGACCTGGCATCAGATCAGGATTACCGTATTCTGATTTCAGGGCTGAATATATAGTTTTTTGTCGCGCCTGCTTTAGCAGGAGGCGCGACTATAGTCGGCGCTTTTTCCGTCGTCGTTGTCCGAAATGTCAAAAACTTTGTACAAGCTTCGTCATCACGCTATAACTTTAATATTACTTTACGGATTGCTTCAATATTTGGACACTTGATATATGTAAGCTTTAGGAACATACTCATGCCGCCAATTCACATGACCTTGACCTTTTTTACCATCAAATTTTTGCTGAAACACTTAGCCATTTATTTTTGCGTCAAAAACTTTGTACGGTACAAGCTTCGTTATCATGCTATAACTTTAATATTATTTGACGGATTACTTCAATATTTGGACACTTGACACATGTGAGCATTAGAAACACACTCATGCCGCCAATTCACATGACCTTCACACTTTTTACCTTAAAATATTTGTTGAAACACTTTTTTTTGCGTCAAAAACTTTGTACAAGCTTCCTCGTCCTGCTATAACTTTCATATTACTTGACACATTCCTTCAATGCACTTAGCCATTTTTTTATGTCAAAAAGTTTCTTCAACCTTGACCTTTTTCGTGTTTTAAGCATGAACTTCTCTGACAATTTTTATGATGTTTCAGCACATGCCCATGATCATGTTACGGTCAAATGCCTCGGCAGGTGCGACACCACTTCCGTGGCGGAATTCTTGTATTTTTCACTAACCAGGAGGACCACTGGCTTGCAATGTTACTGGTCCTGTGGTAGAACTACTGACCTCGGACCACAGGGTCAGTGTTAATATCGAGCGCTGCATCCAGCAGAAATGAACCCTACCTCCCAGCCCCTCTCCCAGCACCTTAACCCTTACTATGCTGAATTAAATTTTGTTTTCTGCTGGAAATGTTTTATTTTAAATATTTCTTGATAAAACCCTGTTTCGGCAGTGCATGAGAATCGTCTCCACTGGAGACGATTCTCATGTGCTGTCAAAACATGTTTCTTGTTAAGAATTAAGGGAAAAATGAAATCAGCAGACGACAATTTTCGTCTCCCGCGTAGTGAGGGTTAAATCCCAAGGCAGCAGTTGAAAACAAAGCTCCGTGCCCAGACTTTGAATTATAAGAAAATCTAACACTTATTTCCCTGGTGCTTCATTGACTAAATTGTGCAGAGTTACTAAATCTGTTTCCAAGCGGAGTCGGATTAACCCTTTTCATGCTGATGATACGCCATTATGTTTGCGGAAAATCCTAAGTATTTTCCTTCTATGTGCTTAGAAGTATATGTCGCGACCGCTATTTGAACCGTCTCATGTAAAATTTAATAAATTTCATACCCGTAAATGTGTATTCCGAAAGGAACGAGTTAACAACGGCTTCATAATAACGGCTTCATAATAACGGTATAGACTGGTTCATGATAATGTTTTAATTAGTTCATTAATTACATGAGAAATAATTGTTTAAAACTCTAAAAAAACATACCAAAAAATACTGTTGATCCTGTTGATCCTGATGAGGTGGCTCTTTATGAGTCGGATCATTTGGATCTACAGTGTTTGCAAATGTTGGCATCATGTTCTGTTTGGTTGAAAGGGTTTATTTAATTCTATATTCACGCAGTTACATTGTCTTTACAGGAACTTAATAGATGCAGATGTTTTCTCCAAGTCGGATCCGAGTGAGTACATGTATTATTGTTATTAACCCTTAGACCGCTACTCACAACAATTGTCGTCTGCTATTGCTTTTATATCTTGTCTTATTTCTCAATAAAAACATGGTTTGACAGCACTTCAGAATCATTTCCAATGGAAATGATTCTGAATTGCTGTCAAAGCATGTTGTAAATTATTTTAAAGTGGTGTCAAAGCATGTTTTTGATGATAAAATAAACAGCAGACGATATTATTATGATGGTGGTCTAAGGATTAAATCATCTGTAGCAGATTATAACGTATGTAACAGATTTGTACATGTAGCTAAATTTTACAACCGGGTAGATATATAAGCCAATTCATGAGAATTACAACTTCGTATTTCCAATTTAAATGCGGGATCGAACCTGTTAGCCCAGCCTTAAATGATCTTAGCTGTTGATAGGCCATTAAACAGGTCAGCAATAAATCAAATATATCCAATATGTACAAGTACCATTATGTTCAAGATCTGCATTGTTCATCATGTAGTCGGACGAACATCTTCCCACGGTACTGTATAGTACATTTGATTATTGGAATCGTATGTCATACATGTATTTGTGTTAAATATGGTACTACAATATTAAACAAAAATACATGTATGACATACGATTCCAATAATCAAATAAGCTATACAGTACCGTGGGAAGATGTTTGTCTGACTACATGACGAACAATGCAGATCTTGAACAGTCCACATGCAACTATGTGGTGTACAGCTCAGACTAGACCATTAAAACTTCCTGATTTTGAAAATGAGAACTGAGCATAGCCTTGGCCTCAGAGTGTGAAAGGAACACATCGTCTCTTTTCAGTCACAATAGCTTAGCTATTGTGACTGAAAAGAGACAATGTGTTCCTGCTTTACATCTGTAATAAAACATACATGTATCTTAATGGTGAATCTTACTAGGATTCATATCTGGGGCCAAGTGATCCAGTGTAGTTAGTGTGTGTGGCTGTGGACCAAGAAGACACTCTTTCAGTGCTTGAATAGTTTTATTATAAATTTATTTAATTTCATCGCTGGATGTTGTAATAAATCAATCAATCATCTTACTTAAAGGTACATGCCCACTCAGTAGGCACAAGATATTTTTTATATCAGGCACATCATTGGAGACATTTTCTGGCAGAATAAACATTCATTCACAATTACCTCAACGTATTGATTGACATTGCTATATATTTTATATCAGACATACATTCCCACTGATATCAGGGGCGATAACCGTGTTTCCTTAAAATGCTAACGAACGTTACTATTTATTATCTGTATTTATTTTTTGATGTTCAATGATCATACTTTATAATCTGTCGAACATTTGTTCAGGTAATGCATTTAATTAGTATAAATAATTAAAAAATAGCAAGCCTCGTTTGCATATGAAAATAGCCTGATACCACCGCGCGTCACTATCAGTGAAATATTTATTACTATATCATTATATCTTGTACTTTATATAACTGGTGGAATAGTGACACAATTATACACTTATTTAATTCCTATAAAGAACAATTTGTGCCTACTGAGTGGGCATGCACCTTTAACTTACGTTAACTATTTGTTTCCAGTGGTGGTATTGTTCACCATGGACCAGACCTCGCGACAGTGGACGGAGGTATGTTAAAGTATTTACCCTTTCACCCCTAAAAATCTGACATGGACTGTTCCAGGATATCTTTCGGAGTATTCCATTAACCAGGAAGGTGTAATTTTATACAGTTCTGTAAAGAGACTGACAAACACTGCAGATCCAGATGAGATGGCTCATTCGAGCCATCTCATCTGGGTCTACAGTGTTTGCAAGTATGATCTTTATGGTCTGTAGGGTTGACGATCATGATTCACTCACAAGGAACAATTTCACTACCATTCCTCTCCCACTGATCCTACTGCTTTTGTGAGGGGGTCAAGTGATTCTGGTGTGGAGAGGACCTGGCATCAGATCAGTATAGTTCTGATTTCAGGGCTGAATATAGTTTTTTTATTGTAAATATTCAGTTCTGATTTTGGGTTTTTCCCCCCATTTGTAGATGTACTTGAACATTTACATGCACTTGTAAAGGTAATATATGAGAGTTAGTACTGACCCCGTCCTTCCTTAACTGACCTTAGCTGTTGATAGGCCGTTAAACCCCAACAAACGAACAAACAAACCATTCCTCTCCCACATACCCTGTGAAATTGGTGACAGATTTATATTTTTGTTGACTATTTACTACAGTGAAACCCATTTAAACTGGACACCATGGGTTGTTTGGATATACTATGGTATGGTGCTGTCTTTCGGGCTGTCCGTCTGTCTGTCCTTCCATTTACATGTATTTACAAAACATTTATTTCATTTTGTTATTTATTGAGAAGTACTTCATGTTTGATACCTGTGAAATTTAATATGTTTAACCACAATGTGTACATGTTTATTGCCATTTTTTATTATTTATCAAAAGTGTTTAAATTTCATTTTGATTTGATTGTTTATTTGCCAAAGATAGCTTGGCAGGAAATTATACAAAAGTCAATAATTGCAGCACAAAAATATTTACACAATTCTCTAACATTTGATTGGTCCGTAGCAAGTCTCTGTCCAAAATTTATATCCCAGTAAACTCCCACGCCGAACTACTTTCCATAACCGTGGCGCAGTTAAAATAATTCTTAAGAAAACTGAAAATAAACACATTTTCTTGATGAATTTATTTCAAATGCTGGAATTATAAGGAATGAATGGCCTTTTTGTGGAATTTATCGGGGATATAAACTTGGAAAAGTCGCGAAAATACTGGACGAAATTCCCGCGACTTTTCCAAGTTTATACCCCGATAAATTCCACAAAAAGGCCATTCATTCCTATAGTAATTTATATTCACCCTATCAATCAATTGATGGTTTCAGTTTGGGAGGACAGAAGTTATTTGGAATAACCTGAACCCAGACTTTGTCAAGAAGTTTGTGATGCACTACTACTTCGAACAAAGCCAGAAACTCAAGTTTGAAGTGTAAGTCACTGCTGCTATTTGATTCATGATCTGACACAAAAAGTAAACACACTGTCAGGGATTCCGCTGGGGAAAATAAAAAAATCGCCACTTCAAAAAAAATAAAACAATTGGCGATAAAAAATTACAATTTTCGAGAAAAAAAAGAAAGAAATTTGATTTTTTTTTCGAAAATTGTAATTTTTTATCGCCAATTGTTTATTTTTATCGCCAATTGCGAAAGTGGCGATCGCCAGCGGAATCCCTGCACTGTTTTCATTGATAAACACAACTTTATATCATACTGATTATGAAAGCTGTAGTACACTAGAAAATTATGGAGACAAGGGCATGCATTATAACAGTTAACCTGTTATCAGGGCTCCAGATAAGTTTCGCATCCAAAGAGTATTATACCCCCAGATTTCAAATTCAATGCGTACTTTACTTTTACAAATGTATTATTGATTTTCTTCCTTATTAAATAGGGAAAAAATGATTAAAAATGAAAGAACTTTAAAAATTCACTTATTTGAGCTGCAAAAAGCAAACACCGTCCGTTTGCTTTTTGCAGCTCAACTAAGTAAATTTTCAACTTTATTATTACTGTATTTGTATTTTCACTACTCAATTTTAAAATCAATGCGTATTTTCATTTTGCTGTGAGTATTTTGTACTCGCACTTTTGATAATCAATGCATATTCTGCTAAAATAAGTGCGTAAAATACGCCAATACGCACCTTATCTGGAGCTCTGTGTTATTGGTACCAAGCATGCAAAAAGCATGTGAAAATAGTCAGTACTATATGGTAATCTATTTTAAAATGGTTTATAGCACATTCAGCTGTCTATCCTCTGTTTTTCAGGTATGACATAGACTCGCAGTCGGCAGACCTTAGCAAACATGTAAGTATGGACAGTGGAACCTCTCTAAAATGAACAACCTTACGACATCGATGTGTTAAATTATGACCGATTTCACAGTCAAATATCGCTGATGTTGATCAGTGTTCATGATTGCAATGCACACAGGCATGTATGTCAGTGCTCTTACATTGGAATTATAGTGGATCATCTCTAAACCGGACCCCCTGGGGACCTCACAAGGTGTTCCACTGTAATTAATTCTCACCACAGGATTGTCAATAAAAATGGGATGTTGAGTGTGTTCAATCACATCATCTGATATCCTCTGTAAAATGGAAATCTAGAAAACCTTGATGTATTTAATTTTATCTTTCATTATGATGTCTGTGCATGACTGCCAATCACTCAGCCATGTCTTGCAGTGCTCATATTCCAGATTTACAGTGGAACCTCTCTAAACCGGACACCCTGGGAACCTCCCAGGGTGTCCAGTTTAGAGAGGTTCCACTGTAAATTGATATTCCAAATGGTCTGGCTTCTGATTCTGGCACAGAAATTATGTGAAGTCTGATCATGGCCTATGCTTGTATTTGCTGCTGTTCCGACACTGCAGTAGTACCATATTTATTCTAATAGTAGCCTCCTCCCATATTCTTAAAAGCAACATTTGTTATTTTCAAATACAAACACCATTTAAGATAACATATTTTCATATTTAATATTTAATACAGGACTTGTCATCCTAGTGAATTGCATAGCCCCCGGCAGGATTTGTTAAGAGTAAATATGTCAACTAGCAGTAGCCAACCAGTGAGTGGGCCACAATAGAATCAGGGTTATTTGTGTCACTGTGACGGGATAACAGTAGCCAATTTCACCAACATTGCAAAGTATACTTGTCTAGCAAAGTATACTTTGAGGGAGAAATTTTCAATTTAAAGATAAATTTATTAATTTTTATTATACTGAATTTATTACATTATCACAGCCATTTTGGCTGTGATAATGTAATAAATTCAGTATAATAATGCTGCATACTTTTAATCATCAAATATACGCAATCATTAGTTCTATATGAAATAAAGCATTTCGGGAAAAATAAATGATTACCCCCTCAAAGTATACTTTGCTACAAAAGTATACTTTGCAATGTTGATGAAATCGGCTACTGGGGCCTATTGCCAGTCCTTCATATTCAATCCACTTGTACACCATGGAATTTGATAATGATATATACATGTACATGTATGCTGATTGTCAGATATTTCATTGACTGAATGGCGAACAGTGTAGACCCCGATCAGACTGTGCAGATGTACAAACTGATATGTGTCAACAGGCCTTGCCAGTTTCAAACTCACCATTCCTCGAGTCACACATTTCATCTCTGACCAGTATAGATCCTGATCAGCTGCCTGATATTATATCACATTCACACAATCTCGTCCGTGGCACTATTTTGTCTGTGAAACCCTTCAAGGCACATGCTGATATAATGTTCAGAGTGCAATCCATTCTCATGCTCAAGATTAGTTAGTCCGATTGGCTTTGCTCTGATTTTGAGTGTGAATTTGAAGAACATACCCAGAAATAGTTCTAATCACATGCCCAGTACTACCATTGCAGCTGCTTGATGTTGAACATGAGATTTGAGTAGCCGCTGAGTAAAACTAAATAATCACAGGTTCTATCTGATGTTACAGGACTTTCTTGGACGAATGGAATGCACCCTTGGGGAGATTGTTTCGGCGGGCAGCAGGTTTATGCGGAAATTGGCGTAAGTTTCTTCTCCGCCACCCCGCACATTCTTAATTGTATCCCCGAACGAAATGCATGCTATGGATTTGACACTGAACATCATCTGAGTTCGGCGCAGACACTTATTGTCCGGAGCATAACTCTAATACCATTGTGTTGCCTTACCAATTTTCAAGTTATCTTCCTTTGTTGTTTTGCCTGGAGCATAACTCAAATACCCTTTTGAATATTATCATGAAACTTCACACTTGCATAGACCACAAGCCAAAGGTGTGTCGCGTGCAAAAATGACAACTCTGGACTCGCTAAAGTTTGAGTTGTCTCCCTCTGTTGTTTTTTTTTTTTGCACACTGATTTCATGTCCGGAGCATAACTCGAATACCCTTTGGAATAATTTCATGAAACTTCACACATGCATAGACCACAAGCCAAATGGGTCTTGCACAAGAATGACATATTAATTTTCTCCCTATATTTTATTGTTAACTATAGTCAGTGAGGGGGATACACATGTGTTTGTGAACAAGCTTCAATTTCTAGTTATCATTGGTACTCATTGAATGTAAACTATTTTATGTCTGTTCAATCACAGTGAATATTGGCATCTGATCATCCACCTCCAAATGTTTTAATGTGCCTATTATTCTCTGCTCTGCAAACATATATTGGATTAACTTAAAACATCATATGCCTGTTTATCATCATCAATATTTTCATTCTATTGCCAACCATACAGTAATAGTATTTCTTTGCCGTTTGTCATCCATGCAGCAGTCAGGGATATGCAGGAGTCGTTCCTCACGCTCTAATTAAGCTTTTCAACACCACATGCCTGTATAGTGGTATTGGCAAACAGTGTAGATCCAGGTGAGCCGGCTCGTGACGAGCCGTCTCATCAGGATCTGCACTATTTGCAAGTAACTTTTGAGAACAAAAACACCCCCTTTTCATAAATGGACTAGTCTGAAAATCATTTTATTACAATTGGATTGGTTGCAAAATTAACATATCACAGTCCATTCCAGTTACTAGGGGTGAAAGGGTTTCCAGAATAAATGTACCAGCATCTCTAAAGCCTTCGTTTTCTTTCAGTGGTCAGAACATAAAGAAAGGCTCCATGATTGGTAAGTACTTTTACCCCTTTCATCCTATTTTTTTTAACTAATCCATTATTCATATTTTTAAATTTTCTCTCTTTTTTTCTTAAAAAAACTACTGAAAAATGCTGCAGATCAGTGAGTGTGTCGATAAAACCAAGGTTTGTTTTTGCACAACAGCCTACCTATGAGGTGAGATGTGCCACCTTCTGGGTTATTGTTGAATACTATCGAAGCCCAAATATGGGATGTTGTAGTACACACCAAAAAATGGCGATTCTCTCGTGCGACCATGACCCAAAATGGACACAAAATATAGCTCCAGGATGTGTTAACCCTTACACCGCTATCTTAATTTTTTTGTCGTCTTCTGTTTATTTTCTATTTTCCATTTTTATCATCAAAACATGCTTTGACAGCACTTTAGAATAATTTACAACATGCTTTGACAGCACTTTAGAATCATTTCCATTGGAAATGATTCTGAAGTGCTGTCAAACCATGTTTTTATTGAGAAATAAGGCAAGATATAAAAGCAACAGCAGACGACAATTATTGTGTGTAGCAGTCTAAGGGTTGATGTATGTTTTTGTTCTACATTTCAGTTAGTGCAGAAGAGCTGAGCAGTTGCAAGGTACGGTGAAACATATGGGCCACAGTCTGACTAAACCAGGCTTACCTTATTTCTAATCAGTGTAGTTCCAGTAGCCCATTTCTAATCAGTGTAGTTCCAGTAGCCTATTTCTACTCAGTGTAGTTCCAGTAGTCTATTTCTACTCGGTGTAGTTCCAGTAGCCTATTTCTAATCAGTGTAGTTCTAGTAGCCCATTTCTAATCAGTGTAGTTCCAGTAGCCCATTTCTAATCAGTGTAGTTCCAGTAGCCTATTTCACCAACATTGCAAATTATACTTATCTACCAAAGTATACATTGAGGGAGAAATTTTCAATTTTAGGATAAATTTAGTATTTTTTACTATACTGAATTTTTTACATTATCACTGCCATGATGGCTGTGATAATGTAATAAATTCAGTATAATAATTCTGCATACTTTTAATCATCAAATATATGCAGTCGTTAGTTCTATATGAAATAATGCATTTCAGGAAAAATAAATGATTACTCCCTCAAAGTATACTTTGCTAGAAAACAGTTGAAGGGCTACTTCTGTAGCATATTTCACCAACATTGCAAATTATACTTATCTAGCAAAGTATACTTTGAGTGAGAAATTTAAATTTAAGGATAAATAAAGGGTTAGTCTGTGGTCGCGTCTATATATGACCTTTTATAGCTGTTAATGGGACGGTTTAACCCATTCACTTTCACTTTTCTTTCAGGAACAAATACACATGCAGTTCTGTGGTCACAAACTCGACAAGAAAGATTTCTTTGGCAAGTCCGACCCATTTTTGACATTCTACCGAGCGAATGAGGATGGAAGGTAAGTCTGTTTACTGGTACGTGTACATGTCTGTAGAACTTTGTGTTCAGGGGCCTTACAAGGGGTGAACACAAACCCAATATCATATAATGTTCTATATAATCTGTGATATAGTTACGACCAAGAAATTAGAACTCTGGGTCTGTGCTTATAAAACTTCATGAGTATGTTCTCCAAACTCGTATTCAAAGACAGGCAGTTTTACATCCATCAGTGCTACTTATTTCTTGATTTGTATGTTTATATGTTGTGATAGTTCATTGAATACGTGTATGTGGCTGTGACGGGAGAAATATGGCTTATTGGTTTTGCGACCTGTGTAAATCCAGATCAGCCTGCGCATCCGCAAAGTCTGTCAGGATCTGCACTGTTCACCATTCTATCAATGAAACACTTGTGTAACTGCTAATAATCTATATAGATCATTATCAGGCTACGGGAGTGTGCTATTTGATCAGGAGCTACACTGGTCACAAATGTCATAAGCCCCATTTCTTCTCGTGTTGATTTTGGGCATTTTTACTTGTCCCAAAACCCATTGCCTCTGTTAACCCTTTCACCCCTAAGTAATTGGAATGGAATTTGATGTTAATTTTGCAACCACTCCAATAGTCACAAAATGATTTTCCATTTAAGAAAAGGGGGAATTATTGTTCTCAAAAATATGAAAATTACAAGCTGGCTCATCTGGATCTACACTGTTTGCCAATACCGCTATACATGATTTGAGAACCAGGGGGCCATTTCACTAAACATCACACAACTAAAATGTTCGTAAGTGGAAATTTAGGATCGTCTTAATATTTCGGATTTACATTTTTAGCTCGACTATTCGAAGAATAAGTAGAGCTTATGTTGTCACCCCGGCGTCGGCGTCGGCGCGTCGGCGTCACGCCTTGGTTAAGGTTTTTAGTCAAGCTTGTATATGGAATACTACTGGCCCTACACCCACCATACTTGGACAACTTCATCTCCTAGTGATGTACATCAATAACCCCTGATCTATATTTGACCTTGACCTACATTTCCTCTTGAATTACTTGGTTAATTCCCCTTGGTTAAGGTTTTTAGTCAACCTTGGTTAAGGTTTTTAGTCAAGTTTGTATATGCAATACTACTGGCCCTACACCCACCATACTTGGACAACTTCATCTCCTAGTGATGCACATCAATAACCCCTGATCTATATTTGACCTTGACCTACATTTCCTCTTGAATTACTTACTTAATTCCCCTTGGTTAAGGTTTTTAGTCAACCTTGGTTAAGGTTTTTTTTCAAGCTTGTACATTGAATACTATTGTGCATCCAGACACCATCTTCGACAACCTTTTCTCATAGTAGTACATCATAACCCCTGATCTATATTTGACCTTCACCTACATTTCCTCTTCAATTACTTACTTAATTCCTTTTGGTTAAGGTTTTTAGTCAACCTTCTATATGGAATACTACTGGCCCTACACCCACCATACTTGGACAACTTCATCTCCTAGTGATGTACATCAACAACCCCTGATCTATATTTGACCTTGACCTACATTTCCTCTTCAATTGCTTAATTCCCCTTGGTTAACGTTTTTAGTCAAGCTTGTAGATGGAATACTCCTGGCCCTACACCAACCATACTTGGAGGACTTCATCTCCTAGTGATGTACATCAACAACCCCTGACCTATATTTGACCTTGACCTACATTTAACCTTGACCTACATTTAACCTTGAATTACTTACTTAATTCCCCTTGGTTAAGGTTTTTACTCGACCTTGGTTAAGCTTTTTACTCAAGCTTGTACATGGAATACTATTGTGCATACAGACACCATAATTGGACAACCTTTTCTCATAGTGATGTACATCAATAACCCCTGATCTATATTTGACCTTGACCTACATTTCCTCTTGAATTACTTACTTAATTCTCTTTGGTTAAGGTTTTTAGTCAAGCTTGTAGATGGAATACTATTGTGCATACAGACACCATACTTGGATAACTTTTTCTCATATGGATGTACATCAATAACCCCTGACCTTTATTTTACCTTCACCTACATTTAACCTTCAATTACTTGGTTAATGTTTATAGTCAAGCTTGTATATGGAATACTTCTGGGCCTACATCAACCATACTTGGACAACTTCATCTCCTAGTGATGTACATCAATAATCCCTGACCTATATTTCACCTTGACCTACTTTTATCCTTGGATTACTTACTTATCTCCCCTTGGTTACGTTTTTTACTCAAGCTTGTATATGGAATACTCCTGGGCCTACAGCAACCATACTTGGAAAACCATGCATCTACGTCCAAGGTCAAGGTCACTGTTGAAGGTCAAAGGTCAAACCTATTGAAATTCCCTTCCGCTCTATATCTTCTACACTGATGCATGGATTATCAAATTGCTAACCACGCACCTACGTTCAAGGTCACAGTTGAAGGTCAAACCTATTGAAATTCTCTTCCGCTCTATATCTTCTACACCGATTCATGGATTATCAAATGGCTTGGCACAGATGTGTCTCTTGTTGAGAAGGTGTGTCACAATCAATAACCACGCACCTACGTCCAAGGTCAAGGTCACAGTTGAAGGTCAAAGGTCAAACCTATTGAAATTCCCTTCCGCTCTATATCTTCTACACCGATGCATGGATTATCAAATGCCTTGGCACAAATGTTTTTCTAGGATGAGAAGGTGTGTCGCGATCAATAACACGCACTACATCCAAGGTCAAGGTCACAGTTTGAAGCTCAAAGGTAAAAAATATTGAAATTCCCAAATGGCTTGGCACAAATGTTTCTCACGATGAGAAGGTGTGTCGCGATCAATAACCACGCACCTACGTCCAAGGTCAAGGTCACTGTTGAAGGTCAAAGGTCAAACCTATTGAACTTCCCTTCCTCTCTATGTCTTCTACACCGATGCATGGATTATCAAATGGCTTGGCACAAATGTTTCTCGTGATGAGAAGGTGTTTCGCCATCAATAACCACGCACCTACGTCCAAGGTCAAGGTCACAGTTGAAGGTCAAAGGTCAAACCTATTGAAATTCCCTTCCGCTCTATATCTTCTACACTGATGCATGGATTATCAAATTGCTAACCACGCACCTACGTCCAAGGTCACAGTTGAAGGTCAAAGGTCAAACCTATTGAAATTCCCTTCCGCTCTATATCTTCTACACCGATGCATGGATTATCAAATGGCTTGGCACAGATGTTTCTCATGATGAGAAGGTGTGTCACAATCAATAACCACGCACCTACGTCCAAGGACAACGTCACAGTTGAAGGTCAAAGGTCAAACCTATTGAAATTCCCTTCCGCTCTATATCTTCTACACCGATGCATGCATTATCAAATGCCTTGGCACAAATGTTTCTCAGGATGAGAAGGTGTGTCTCGATCAATAACCACGCACCTACGTCCAAGGTCAAGGTCATAGTTGAAGGTCAAAGGTCAAACCTATTGAAATTCCCTTCCGCTCTATATCTTCTACACCGATGCATGCATTATCACACTATGCCCAGGGTGAAGGTCACAGACGTGATGCGTTTGAAACCTTAACGCTCGGCTAAATGGCTTATGGCAGGTGTTACTAATAACGTTCATGACTGGTTCGCCAGCTACCTCAGTAATCGGAAACAAAGGGTTGTGCTGCCAGGAGTCTACTCTAACTGGAACCACATTAGAGCTGGTGTCCCACAAGGTTCTATCCTCGGACCATTGTTATTTCTCCTATACATAAATGATATTGTTATGGACATAAGCTCCAATATACGCCTCTTCGCTGATGACACCAGCTTATACCTTATTGTAGACACTCCCGAAACTGCTACTAGGACCATTAATTCCGATCTTAAAACTATTACCAATTGGTCTAATAAAATGGCTTGTAACATTTAACCCTAAGAAGACCAGAATCACTACTTATATCACGGAAACGTAACAAGACCAGCACATTCCCCAATATTGATGAATAATGTTAATGTTTCAGAAGTTGAAAGCCACAAACACTAGGTATATACTTTAACAATGAAGGAACATGGCATCAACATATAGAATATATAACAGGGAAAGCATGGCGTAGAATATACATTATGAGAAAACTAAAATACATTCTAGATAGAAAATGTCTCGAAATAATTTACCTTTCCTTTATTAGACCTCTGTTAGAATATGCTGATATGTATGGGATAATTGTACTCAATATGAGAAAGATGGATTGGAAACAATCCAAATTGAAGCTGCCCGTATAGCTACAGGTGCAACTCGGCTAATTTCAATAGATTCATTATATGCTGAAATCTGCTGGGAAACATTAGAAAATAGACGACATTCACATAACTGTCGCTTTTTTACAAAATGAAAAACGGCAATTTCACCTAATTACCTTGTAGATATCCTTCCGCCTCAACAGACACTACTCGTTACAATTTAAGAAATGCTGACAACCTACAGACCATACGATCCAGAACAACTCTCTTTTATAACTCATTTCTTCCCTCTTCAGTCCGAGACTGGAACTCTATGTCAGAAAACACACGGAATGCTCCTTCACTTAGTTGTTTTAAAACCAAAATTAAAAAAATCACAGACAAGGTTCCAAGTTATTATTACAGTGGTCAACGGCATATGCAAGTAATACATACACGACTCCGGACAAAATGCAGTGCTCTTAACTATGACCTTCATTGCAAAAATATTGTTGAATCACCAAATTGTATCTGTGGTCAAGTTGAAGATGCCACTCACTACTTTTTCTCCTGTCCAAGATATGCATTACATAGAAACCAACTAATAGTATGATATACAAGCTATTGTCAACCGACCCTCCATACTATACTCTATGGTAATATACAACTGGACGATCCTACTAACGAAACAATATTTACATCTGTAAGAATGTACATAGAGAATACAAGTCGCTTTCAAATGGTACGGTGGAACCTCTGTCAGCCGGACACCTTGTAAATGGCTGTGTGGTTTAATTCTGGTGGGTTTTATTTTTATTTTTATTTTTATCTATCTCTCATGGTACAGTCTGTTCGTGATTGCAAGGCATGAAAGAGGTGTAGGAGTGATCATATGACTGATTTACAGTGGAACTTCCCTATGCCGGACGCCCTGGGGACATCCCAGGGTGTCCGGTTTGGAGGGGTTCCAATGTGTCTGCTTTTGAACATCATCACGACAACCAAGACTTAATGTGGGCGTGGGTGGCTTGGTGTGCGAACATATTTTGTTTCTCGAACTGCCGCAGTGGAATTATTTTTTTTTCTCTCTCTATTTTTGTTTTATAATAACGAACTAAAATAGTTGTCTTTTCTTTTTTTGTTAAAATTGTTTAATGCATGTATATTTACATATTGTCATCTATAATACTCTACCGGGTATCGCAGGAAGCAGAAACTATGAGCATAAAGCAAAAATAAAATCTCAATTTTATTCTAATGGCAGTATTAATTATGTTTGTTATGTCCTGGTTCTTGCAGCCTGTGATACCAAGTTACACGTCAGGGAGAGGATTTTTATAAGCTTGCTTTCAATCCAATCCCATTTGTATAATTCTGTATTTACTATGATTGATGCATTACTTGTAAATAATATACAAATAAAATATGTTTAAACTAAATGGCTTATGATCAAAAATGCCTCGTTTTCTTTGGCTGCCAGTGGGGGTATTCGTGTGCCGACAGGCCACATTTCTAGTTTCCCTTGGTTAATGTTTTTAGTCAACCTTGGTTAAGGTTTTTATGTAGGCCTCAGCCACCTTCTTTGTCAAGCTATGTGTACATCGACACCCTCGTAGTCGAGCTATGCTGTTCTCCTACAGCTCTTGTTTATGCACCCGCCACCGAATGGTGAGGTGGGCATATAGTGTTACCAGCGTCTGTACGTACGTACGTACGTAACATACGTAACGTACGTACGTATGTACGTACGTCCCGAAACCTTAACGCTCGGGTAAATGGCTTATAATTTCTGTTTCCTTGCTCGGATCTGCTTCACATTTCACACATGCATTGCTTCAATGGTCCTCTGCCGCCCTGTGACAAATCCACATTCGTCCCGCCCCCGCTAAGCCCAGGGTCAAGGTCACAGACTTGGTGCGTTCGAAACCTTAACGCTCGGGTAAATGGCTTATAATATTTCTGTTTCCTTGCTCCGATCTGCTTTACATTTCACACACACAGTGCTCCAATGGTCCTCTACCGTCCTGTGACAAATCCACATTCGTCCCGCCCCCGCTAAGCCCAGGGTCAAGGTCACAGACTTGGTGCGTTTGAAACCTTAACGCTCGTGTAAATGGCTTATAATTTCTGTTTCCTTGCTCGGATCTGCTTCACATTTCACACATGCATTGCTCCAATGGTCCTCCACCACCCTGTGACAATCCACATTCGTCCCGCCCTCGCTAAGCCCAGGGTCAAGCTCACAGACTTGGTGGGTTCGAAACCTTAACGCTCAAGTAAATGGCTTATAATCAAATATGCCTCGTTTTCTTTGGCTGCCAGCGGGGGCATTCGTGTGCCGACAGGCCACATTTCTAGTCGAGCATAGGCTGCATATGCACCCTATGCTCAATACAAGTAAATCCAATAATTGTTTTAATACAAGAAACAGTGATTTACAGACTACCATAATTTTTCACTTGCGAACATTTTAGTCGTACAAAGTTTAGTGAAATGCAGTGGTGATTCCAACACTTGCACAGGTTCCTAATATCATCATTGTAGTATGTGCTCTCACAGGTTGAAGTAACGGACCGGGGTCTATAAATACATTAAATATGCCTAAAAGCATCAATAAATGAAGAAAAAAAATAAGCTAAACAATTTGTTTTACTCCCTCCATATAGACTTATAAGTCAGTCTATATGGAGGGAGTAAAACAAATTGTTTAGCTTATTTGTTTTCATTTATTGATGCTTTTAAGCATATTTAATGTATTTATAGACCTTGGTCCGTTACTTCAACCTGTGTTTGCTCTGTAAGCTATGCAGATCTATGCAATTTGTGATTAATCCCCTTCGCACGAAACTCCAATAAAACAGGAAATATTTAAAAAAATACATATCATTGTAGTTACACAGTGGTTCACAGAACTGAAGTGATCAAGAAGACGTTGAACCCCACATGGAAACCCTTCGTTATTACGGTGCGGGCTTTGTGCAATGGTGATTACGACAGGTATCTCTTACTTGATGTTTACCTAAAACATACTGTACATTTGTCTAATCAATGATGAATGGGTTGTGACCAAGGGATTAGAATGCCTCACTTCCAGTCCAGAGGTTGTGGGTATTGGGCATAAAAAATACTTTCATAATATTTCCATCCTACTGGTCTTTCGGATAACACTTGCAACCGAGGTCATATCCCTAAATGACCTTAGCTGTTGCCAGGACATTAAACCCATTAACTTCACTTCACTTGTGTAAAAAACATGATGTATGTTTCATGATGATACACCAAGTGTTATTTACCCCAGCTATCTCTAGAATACTGTTTCCACGCAGGAATGATAATGTATGAAATAAGAAATTGAAGCTGCAATTAGGATTAAGACACCAGGAAAATTAGGCTTGTTCTGTATGCGTCGTACGCTTCGTCGTCGTCCGCGTCTTCCGGTTTTTAGCCATTTTTTTTTAAAAAAATTGGCGAAAGCCGGGCGGGCGGGCGGGCGGGCGGGCGGCGGGCACAATCAATGTTAAGTTTTCGTGTTTGAGTCCATTTCTTTGTTACTGTACCACCTAGGACCACCAAACTTTCACAGCTTCATAATC
Organism: Conchocele bisecta; assembly: GCA_029237695.1. Lineage (NCBI taxonomy): Eukaryota > Metazoa > Mollusca > Bivalvia > Lucinida > Thyasiridae > Conchocele > Conchocele bisecta. The sequence continues at coordinate 113,823,883 of CM055266.1, forward strand.
AAGGGGTGCCCACCACATATCACTATCCAACATGTTACTTTTTTTTTAGCTTGACCCATTTTTTCCACGCAATCGACTTAGCCATTTTCAATGTTAAGTTTTCGCGTTTTCAATGTTAAGTTTTCGTGTTTAAGTCCATTTCTTTGGTACTGTACCACCTAGGACCACCAAACTTTCACAGCTTCATAATCAAGGGGTGCCCACCACATATCACTATCCAACATGTTACTTTTTTTTTAACTTGACCCATTTTTTCCGTGCAGTAGACTTAGCCATTTTCAATGTTAACTTTTCGCGTTTACAATGTTAAGTTTTGGTGTTTAAGTCCATTTCTTTGGTACTGTACCACCTAGGACCACCAAACTTTCACAGCTTCATAACCAAGGGGTGGGTGCCTACCACATACAACTATCCAACATGTGACCATTTTTTTACCTTCACCTATTATTTCTACGTAATTGACTTAGCCATTTTCAACGTTAACTTTTTAACGTACGTCTGCTTAAAGTTTTTGGTTAAAACTTTTTTGTTATACTATATCTCTGCAACTGCTTCGCCCATTACCTTGAAACTTCACATTGGTGTTTATCATCGTCCATATTTTCACTCTAACCCCCAACCGTGCGGCCCCTGTGCGCAATGTCAAGGTCAAATTACTTTGAATTTATTTGTTAAAGTTTTTTCGTGTACTATATCTCTGCAACTGCTTCAACCATTACCTTGATACTTAACATGGGTGTTTATCATCATTGTCGCACCCGCTTGCGGAAAGCGCGATATCGTCGGCATTTTGGCATACGTCCGTCCGTGTGTCCGGTTAAAGTTTTTTCGTTAAAGTTTTTCCATCTACTATATCTATTTTTTTAGTGTCCATGCCTCGCCCCAAGGCGCGGCATGCAGGCCACGGCCATCTAGTCTACAAAAAGTGGGTATAATTATGTTATCCAAGTGTCCATGCTTGGAAAAAACCTGGCCTTCGTGGCTTTGCCTCGTTTCTTGTTTTTTTGTAAGGCAAATACGTTAAAGTTATTGTTTTTTCACAATATCTCTTTAACCCCTTGCCAGACTTTGATAATATTTCACATCAATGTTCGTCTAGGGATGAGGCTTCATTACGCACACCCCCACATCCAAATTCTGAAGGTCAAGGTCATTTATTTACTTGTAATGTTCACCGGTTTTGTATTAACAGGAATGCGTTAAAGTTATTGTTTTTTCACAATATCTCTTTAACCCCTTGCCAGACTTTGATAATATTTCACATCAATGTTCGTCTAGGGATGAGGTTTCATTACGCACATCCCCACATCCAAATTCTGAAGGTCAAGGTCATTTATTTACTTGTAATGTTCACCGGTTGTGTAACAGAAATCCGTTAAAGTTATTGTTTTTTCACAATATCTCTTTAACCCCTTGCCAGACTTTGATAATATTTCACGTCAATGTTTGTCTATGGATGATGCTTCATTACGCACACCCCCACATCCAAATTCTCAAGGTCAAGGTCATTTATTTACTTGTAATGTTCACGGTCAAATGCCTCGGCAGGCGCGACACCGCTTCCGTGGCGGAATTCTTGTCTTATTCACCTTTTGCATCAGATAACTTAATCATGCAAAACATTTCATTAATGTAATTTGGCCACAGGTGTCTTGTGCATTTATTCGTTACATCAGTCATCTATGCCATATCTGTCATGTCTTGCCATAAAATGAGTACATCATGTCGAAGGACTCGATTATCCCCTCGCTGATAGGCAAGAGGAGATATAGTGTTAGTCCATGTATGTACACACGCACGTACGTATGTTCGTATGTATGTATGTACGTACGTACGTACATTAGTCACACCTTTCATTGTTTTGCATACGACCCACGTCCGACCGCCCACGGTCAAGGTCACTGACGACTTATGTCCACCTTGTTTGTAAGGCAAAAATTGTAAATTCTTTTGTCAATAACTCATCAACCGCTTCACCGATTGTGATAATATTTGGCCACAATGTGTGTCTAGGGATGCTGCTTTGTTTTTAATACGACCCACATCCGAGTGCCCAAGGTCAAGGTCTCTGAGGACTTATTATTATTATTAAGGCTGCCAGCGAGGGGATTAGCTTCGTTTAACTATACCATTTCTTGTTTTGATGGCATTATAGATCGGTGATCAAAGTACCTCATTATCCCCTGTCCGAATAGGCAGGAGGAAATAATAGCGATAGTCCATGTACATGCATGAGTGACACATTAATTTCTTAATAACTTTTGAACCTTTTCTCCAATTTTTGTCCCGCCTGCTTTAGCATAGCTTATCCGTCGGCGTCGTCGGTGGCGGCGGTCGTCGGTGGCGGCGGCCGCCGGCGGTCAACATTTCACGTTAAGTTTTTGCGTTTAGCTCCGTTTCCAGAAAACTATAACTCCTACGATCTCTATACTTGGTATACATCAACACTATGGTGTAACCATCTCACATAGAGGGAGCCCATGTGACCTTGACCTAGTTTTCATGGTTCATTGACCTACTTTTCACATGCATTCAACGTTAAGTTTTTGCATTTAGCTCTGTTTCTAAAACTTAACGCTCAGGTTAATTCATTGTAACTTCTGTTTCCCTCAATGGAATGCTTTAATATTCCATACATGCATTTGTAACAACATCCCGCATCATTCTACAGAAAGCCCATGGTGCCCGCTAACCCCAAAGGTCAAGGTCGCTGACTTAGAAACTTCAGTGTTTGGAAAAGTTAATGCTCAGTTTATGCTTTAATATTCCATACATGCATTTGTAACAACATCCCGCATAATTCTACAGAAAGCCCAATTAGAAATTTCCGTGTTTGGAAAAGTTATCACTCAGTTTATGCTTTAATATTCCATATATACATTTGTAACAACATCCCGCATCATTCTACAGAAAGCCCATGGTGCCCGCTATCCCCAAAGGTCAAGGTCACTGACTTAGAAATTAACGCTCAGTTTATGCTTTAATATTCCATACATGCATTTGTAACAACATCCCGCATCATTCTACAGAAGCCCATCATTCTACAGAAAGCCCATGGTGCCCGCTAACCCCAAAGGTCAAGGTCACTGACTTAGAAATTTTCGTGTTTGGAAAAATTAACGCTCAGTTTATGCTTTAATATTTCATACATGCATTTGTAACAACATCCCGCATCATTATACAGAAAGCCCATGTTGCTCACTAACCCCAAGGTTATTACAAGCTCCTTATATACTATCAAACTGCGCCAGGCGGGACATTTTGCTCCGCGGAGCTGTTGTAATAATATTTGACCACAATATGTGTTCAGGAATGGTGATTTCATTCACGTACACCCCACATCTGAACACCCAAGGTCAAGGTGACTGAGGACATCTGTTAATTATACCCCCACAAACAAAGTTTGTTGGGGGGTATATAGGAGTCAGCTTGTCGGTCGGTCGGTCGGTCGGTCGGTCGGTCGGTCGGTCGGTCGGTCTGTCTGTCTGTCGGTCGGTCTGTTGGAAATTCCCTTCCGCTCTATATCTTCTACACAGATGCATGGATTATCAAATGGCTTGGCACAAATGTTTCTCTTGATGAGAAGGTGTGTCGCGATCAATAACCACGCACCTACGTCCAAGGTCAAGGTCACAGTTGAAGGTCAAGGTCAAACCTATCGAAATTCCCTTCCGCTCTATATCTTCTACACTGATGCATGGATTATCAAATGGCTTGGCACAAATGTTTCTCATGATGAGAAGGTGTGTCGCGATCAATAACCACGCACCTACGTCCAAGGTCAAGGTCACAGTTGAAGGTCAAAGGTCAAACCTATTGAAATTCCCTTCCGCTCTATATCTTCTACACTGATGCATGGATTATCAAATGGCTTGGCACAAATGTTTCTCATGATGAGAAGGTGTGTCGCGATCAATAACCACGCTCCTACGTCCAAGGTCAAGGTCACAGTTGAAGGTCAAAGGTCAAACCTATCGGAATTCCCTTCCGCTCTATATCTTCTACACCGATGCATGGATTATCAAATGGCTTGGCACAAATGTTTCTCATGATGAGAAGGTGTGTCGCGATCAATAACCACGCACCTACGTCCAAGGTCACAGTTGAAGGTCAAAGGTCAAACCTATTGAAATTCCCTTCCGCTCTATATCTTCTACACTGATGCATGGATTATCAAATGGCTTGGCACAAATGTTTCTCATGATGAGATTGTGTGTCGCGATCAATGACCACGCACCTACATCCAAGGTCAAGGTCACAGTTGAAGGTCAAAGGTCAAACCTATTGAAATTCCCTTCCGCTCTATATCTTCTACACCGATGCATGGATTATCAAATGCCTTGGCACAAATGTTTCTCAGGATGAGAAGGTGTGTCGCGGTCAATAACCACGCACCTACGTCCAAGGTCAAGGTCACAGTTGAAGGTCAAAGGTCAAACCTATTGAAATTCCCTTCCGCTCTATATCTTCTACACCGATGTATGGATTATCACACTATGCCCAGGGTCAAGGTCACAGACTTGATGTGTTTGAAACCTTAACGCTCGGCTAAATGTCTTGTAATAAAAAATGCCTCGTTTTCTTTGGCTGCCAGTGGGGGTATTCGTGTGCCGAAAGGCCACATTTCTAGTTTATTATACCCACTTTTTTAGGGAAAAAAAATGGGTATATTGTTTTCGTCACGGGTGTCCGTCACGTTTCTTGTAACTCGAAAAACTTTTTCACCTTCATACCTACGCGCCTGATATTTGGTATGTAGCTTCGTTATCATGTGCAGATGCGCAAAGTGAATTTCGATTTTTGATGACCCCTCCATTCATCGGATTATCTCCCCCTTTCGGAACTCACAATTTCCCATTTTTTACTTGTAACTCGGAAAAACTTTTTCACCTTCATACATACGCGCCTGATATTTGGTATGTAGCTTCGTTCATATTGTGTAGATGCGCAAGTGAATGCGGATTTTTGATCACGACACTCCATCATGGATTATATCCCCTTTCGGACTCACAATTTTCCCCATTTTTTCCTTTGTAACTCGAAAATTTTTCACCTTATCCTTCGCGCCTGCTGATATTTGGTATGTTGCTTCATTATTCATGTGCAGATGCGCAAAGTGAATTAGTATTTTTGATCCGACCCTCCTACCATCATGGATTATCTCCCCAACTTTCGGACTCACAAATTCCCATATCTTTCCTTGTAACTCGAAAAACTTTTTCACCTTAATACCTACGCGCTGAATCTTTGGTCTGTACCTTCCAAAGGTTATAATTGCAGATGGCAAAGTGAATTGGATTTTTGATCCGACCCTCCATAATGGATTATCTCCCTTTCGTGAGGACTCACAATTTCCCTATTTGTTCCTTGTAACTCGAAAAACTTTTTCATCTTCATACCTACGCGCCTGATATTTGGTATGTAGCTTCGTTATGATCATGGATTATCTCCCCCTTTCGGTCTCAGAATTTCCCTATTTTTCATTGTAAGTCGAAAAACTTTCTCACCTTAATACCTACATTTCTGATATTTGATATGTAGCTTCGTTATGATGTGCAAAGTGAATTCCGATTTTTGATCGTACCTTCCATCATGGATTATCTCCCCCTTTCGGACTTCGAATTTCTCTATTTTTCCTCGTAGGTCGAACACCTTTTTCACCTTAATACCTACGCGTCTGATATTTGGTTCGTAGCTTCGTTTTGATGTGCTGATGCGCAAAGTGAATTCGGATTTTTTATCCGACCCTCCATCATGGATTACCTCCCCCTTTCGGACTTAGCATTTGGGGAAAGTGGGTATATTGCGATGGCGCGCCATCGACTTTTTCTAGTTTTATTATCAAGACAGCCACGAGGGGATTAGCTTCATGATAACGATGCCCTTGTTTGACATTTCAATAAAAAATTACTTAGCAAACAATGTAGATTATTATAACAGTGACTATTGAGGAATCGCTGGTCAGTAGAAATACAGTGAAACCTCTCTAAAACGGACACTCTGGGGACCAAATCAGGCATTTGGTCATTCTGATCACACAAACACATGTTAGCACATGGCCAAATGGCCAAGGAACTAATCAAAAATAAGATCACAGATGTTTTCTTGGTGTCTGGTTTAGAGAGGTTCCGCTGTATACACAAGAGAAAACAGTAACTAAGCCATTTTTGTCATGACACATGTGTATGTATCTGTTGCAGATCTATCAAAGTGGAGTGCTATGACTGGGATGCAGATGGAGGGTATGTCACTTACACTTCAACTTTCATCTGTCTCTCATTTATACCTTTAACTTGCTAAAATACATCAATGTATATTTTCACCCTGAAATATCTGAAATGGATTTATCCATACTTTCTTTAGCACTATCTCAATATGTGTATATGTAAAATTGATAGTTTATGTAACCCAATTTTAATGCCCCTGGTCTCGGTAGAGCCAGAGGCATATAGTGTTTGGATTGTGTCTGTGTTTCCGTGTGCGTGTGTCCGGCACATTAAGGAGTTCGCCAGAGTTTCTCAATTATGTTATAACTTCTGTAACTCTTGAAGGATTGCTTAAATATTTCAACACATCATGGACAGATGCCACACATCCATGCTGTCATTAATATGACCTTGACCTTTTGACCTACACAACTTAGAACTTTTTCACACATTAAGAAGTTTGCTGGAGTTTCTCAATTCTTTCATAACTTATATATCCCTTGGTGGATTACTTTAATATTACAATACATCATACTTGAGGACAAATGCCATACATCTATGCTGCCCTTAATATGACCTTGACTTTTTGACCTTCATAAATGTGCTTGTGAATACTTATCACTTTGGTTAATTAACTTTGCCAGTTTCTCCAATCTGCCACCGGGGGCATTCGTGTGCCGACAGGCTACATTTCTTGTTTGTATGTACATATAGTTGTCACCCTGCCGTCTGTAAGGCTGCTTATCTTTCTTTCTGATCTTTGCGTTAAATATTTTGGCTATCTACTATCTCTTACTGGATTGGCTTGAAACTGCATATACTTACTTGTATCATCAATATCTTCATTCTATAGCCCACCCATGCGGCCCCTGTGCGCTGAATGACAAGGTCAAATGACCTGGCAATTTGCGGTAAATGATATTTTGTTAAATTTTCATTGAAGTTTTGAAAGGTACATCCATCTTGCTTATTTTTGTTTTTAATTGACTGATGAGCAGGCCCAGTTGGATTTACAATTTTGGCAAAAGTTGTAATACATGTAATTGTAAATCATTGTAATTCCAACTCCAGTAGATTGGCAGGCTAAGGTTGTTTTCACCTACAGAGCTCCAGATAAGGTGCGTATTGGCGTATTTCACACAATTATTTTAGGTGAATACGCATTGATTATCAAAAGTGGGAATACACATTACGCACAGCAATGTGAAAATATGCATTGATTTTCAAATTGAGTAGTGAACATACTGTCATAAAGTTGAAAATTCACTTAGTTGAGCTGCAAAAAGCAAACATTGTTTGCTTTTTGTAGCTCAAATAAGTGAATGTTTAATTTTTTTATATATTTTTTTATCCTTTGTTCCCTATCTAGTAATGAAGAAAATCAATAATCCATTTGTAAAAGTAAAATATGCAATGATTTTTAAATCAGGGGGTATAGTACACTTTAGACACAAAGCTTATCTGGAGCTCTGACCTGTAATGGATTCTGTGAACTACTTGTACTTGCCTTCAATTACATTACTTTGTGTACGTGATCCATTTCAGCCATGACTACATTGGTCAGTTTACAAGCACACTGAGGGAACTGACTCGGGGGCCAAGTCCCGGTAATGTGTATGAGGTATGCTATGGTGTATTCCGCAAGTGGCTATCATTTATTTGTGTCACTTGAGCACAGAACAATATTACCTTCTGACTGGAGCAGAGTTTGATCATCATGCACAGTCTCATCATCGTCATCATTATACGCCCGGAATATGAAGTAGGTCGAGGCGTATATAGTTTTCACCATTCCGTCTGTTCGTCCGTCTGTCTGTTCATTTGTTCATAATTCCAGCACAAAAATATTTACACAATTCCCTAACATTTGATTGGCCCGTAGCAAGTCTCTGTCCAAAATTTATATCCCATTAACCCACGCCAAACTACTTTCCGTAACCGTGAGGCGCAGTTAAAATACTTCTTGAGAAAACGGAAAATAAAACACATTTTCTTGATGAATTTATTTCAAATGCTGGAATTATAAGGAATGAATGGCCTTTTTGTGGAATTTATCGGGGATATAAACTTGGAAAAGTCGCGGGAATACTGGACGAGGCCTTAAAAAATTACAATTTTCGAAAAAAATCAAAAAAGAAAAAAAATATTTTTTGATTTCTTTTAAAAAATAAATAAAAATAAATCCATCTTTTTTTATTTCTTTTTCGAAAATTGTAATTTTTTATTGCTTCGTCCAGTATTCCCGCGACTTATCCAAGTTTATACCCAGATAAATTCCACAAAAAGGCCATTCATTCCTTCGTCTGTCTGTAAGATTGACAGCCGGGGATATCTGAGCCTTTGCTCACTTGCTACATAGTTTAGATCACTATAGTGGCAGTGATTGATATATGTGGTTGTGACTGGAGACAAGGGGTTTGTGACCGATGTAACTCCTATTCAAATAGCAAACATCTGTAACCTGATAACTATCTATATTCTTTGTTAGTTGCATGACAGTATTCCATTTATGGAATGGTGAATAGTGTAGATCCTGATCAGACTGGATACTGTGGTGTGATCAGCTAACCTGTCTCTGATCCAAGAAATATTCAGGTTTGTGTGGTATTGCTAAAAACAATAAAAACAATGATTTCAAACAAGCACGCAAATACTTAACACAAATGCTTTTGATGGTCCTTAATATGGGAGGAAACCAGAGAACCCAGAGAAAACCCACTTGTCCGACCTGGTGACCACCATACCATCTCGCATACTTTCCCATTAAAGGATCAAACCCTGACCGCATTGGGCTGAAACTTGCTCATTACCAATTGCACAAACTTGTGTTGCTAATCAGTGGCTATAGGTGTGCAAAGGTATTGCCCATTCCTACTGCAGCAGCATACACATACAGCTACTTATTTACAGTGTATAAATGACAAGAAGAGGAAGAAAAAAGGGCCAAAATACCAGAATTCCGGAAAGGTGGAACTCATGAGTGTGAAGATGGAGAAAGTCCACACATTCCTCGACTATGTCCGGGGCGGGTGAGTAGCTCATGTACATGATTGGGGCATCGTTAGTTTAGTGTCATACCCTCCCAATATCGTAATCATACTGTAAAGCAGTAATGCAGAGTAAGTACCGGTGTAGGTTATCCGTGTTATATTTTAGGGAGGTCTGGTAGGTATACATGTGTTATTATTGTTGTTTAACCCTTTCAACACCACAGGCCTGTATAATCGTATTGGCAATAAGTGTAGATCCAGATGAGCCGGCTCGTGACGAACCGTCTCATCAGGATCTGCACTTTTTGCATGTAATTTTAATATTTTTAAGAACAAAACACCCCCTTTTCATAAATGGATTTGTCTGACAATCATTTTTTGACGATTGGATTGGTTGAAAAATTAACATATCAAAATCCATTCCAGTTAATTAGGGGTGAAACTGAAAGAGTTAATACAAGCACCAGTCATTGAATGAGACATAACATTGAATTTGCCCTGGTAGTGTGAGGGGGGTGTATGTATGTCAACATACGTCAATTACCTCTAACTGGAATCTGCGTGGTACATTACCATTAGTATATAACATGAAACGTTAGTGTCTCGATAGATGCAGAACAGGGGGCTGTTTCACTAAACTTCATATGACTAACATGTTCATAAGTGCAAAATTATGAGTGTAAATTTCACATTAACAATGTTTTCATGTAAACAATTATTGGATTTACATTTATTGAGCATAGGCTGCATATGCAGCCTATGCTCAATAAATGTAAATCCATCAATTGAAATTTCTAGACGATCCTAAATTTGCACTTACGAACATTTTAGTTGTACAAAGTTTAGTGAAACGGTCCCCAGATACACACAACCATATGTAACATCATTTTAAAATGGATGATTATAATGCATCTAGACAATATTTGTTCTTTTTGTGTGTTTTACATGTAATACACTTGTAAAAAAAAATTCCGGCCGACTAACATTTAGTATTTGTATTGAAATTAGTCTATTATTTCAGGACCGACCTGAATTGGCATGAAAAAATAAAGACCACTTAACATATGACTATATTTATTGTTATTTCCTACCACAATTTTATTTGGGAAGTGGAATATAAATGGCCGCAAGATCTTTCCTATAGAGATACAGTTGATAAGTGTATCAACAAGCCCATTACAAGAAAGATCGTCACGGGAATAAAATGAAAACGGTAACCATGAAAATTCATCAAGCCAAAGGACGGGCGTGCAGGTGTCCAATCGGCACCAGGTTAAGTAAACAATAGGACAGTCCATCACATTGTACACTCAACCAGGTGCAGATCCAGCCCCTCGCTCCAGAGTACGCACGTGCTAGTGTTATACTTATACGAACTTAGTGACTACATGTGTTGGCGCGAATAAAGACCACACAACAAGCGCCAAATCATTAGACAACAACAACATACTGTACAATGTAGTCAGCCCGTAGTAATCACCATTCAAGGAACTTGAGCCGCCATATTATACTACGAGTCGGCTCAATTTAACTACTACTTTTCCTTGAATAATGATTATTAGAAAAAACTTCGCAGTATAAAACACACGTAACCAAATACATAAGCTATGCACGTCTTTACACAAGCATTAAATGTTCCATATGTGACCCACACGCCCGCCCGTTGGCTTTCTGAATTTTTCGCGCCACAAATTTATTTATAAATTCCCCCAAAAATTCAGATATGGGAAAGCAGATGAACTTTGAGTTTTTCTAAATAGATGTCCAGGCCCTCATTTGACAAATGCACACCGTCTGGTCGAAATAATCCCTGGGTACGCAGGTTTATACCCAAGTCGAGCGCGTTACCCTTGGTAAGTAAACGCACTTGCTGCCTGCCATATAAATTTACACGGCGCATTTTGCGCACCTCAGCCCCCGACCACTGGGCCCTCTCAAGAATGTTAATCCATGTGCACGTTGCCTCCGGGAAAGCTGCATGCACATACTTAATTGTGCGCTTTATCACCCGAAAAAGCTTATACAGGGATGACGTTTGCAGATCATTTCCACCTAGGTGGAATATAACTAGCCGCGGGACGGGCTGAAATATCACCTTTAGTTGGAGATGGTGCACCAAGTCGCCCCACTTCAGGCCGCGGACGCCGTACCAGCCAACACTCGCGTCAGTACCGAGGTTACCATGGTTCCTGGTGACGGCCCGTTTACCAGCCCAGTGGGGTATGGAGTCGCCCAGCACCCAGACGTCTGAATTAAAATATAAGCAAGGCCGAAAAACCTGGACTTTAACGATCCTATTCATTTATAAATATAGTAATAGCTATAACACAATATTCATGATTACTATTGATTAAACACATCTGTATATACCCATATACATGTTAAAACTTAACTGTGATACAGAAATTAAGAAATCCAAGCTCCAAGTAATTGAATCCGGAACCCAGATCTCCCAATTCCACAATAAACCCACCCACACACATATATATTTAAATGTAGCTACGCTCGTGCATGATCTGATAAAAAACTTATCATTATTTGAAACCAGGCATCAATTTGATGAACGAATGTAAGTTTTGTATGCCTTAGAGCGCCACCTTCCCAGTTTCATGATCACATCCCCAGACACACCAGCTGCCGCCAGCTGTGACGCTCTACCAATGCGAAAACTATGCGATCTGACCAATTGACCACGAAACTGCGACGCGCCAATGCATTTGGCTAAAACTGCACTAAACTGTGAACGTGACAACACCGAACAGTCCGCATGACAGAAAAATGGGCCATGGCCTACAGGACGTATTCTTTTGAAGTTATACATACTTTGTACCGGACACATTGTGCTATCCTTCTCCCTCGCTAACTTAATGACTGTAGGAGAGCCATATTGCTTAGTTTTGTATGTTTTTAAGGAAACCGACAATGATCCGCATTCCTGATCAAAGGCAATATCCCCCACTTTTAGTGCACTACCTATCACTGTTCGGGACGGGCATACCAGTTCGCTGACCCGAAAAAGTCCAAAATATGCCAGCAAGAATGCTGCCTTAAACATGTTTGCTTCGTATTCACTGTAACATACCAGCGGCAGCAATCAACATATTTCCGACAACATTTTGGGGGTTATTGGCGCTCTATTATCGGTACGCATGCGTGATCTACGGCCACCCTCCAATAATTTGCTGATTATGAAAACACCAGCTATGTTAAACCAATTGTGTAACTTGTGAAAATACGTTAAACCATGGACATATGTAGAAATTGTATTTGGTGCCAGGCCAGTTTCGAAACAGTAGGAAATAAACATAACCACCTGTTCAACAGATGCTGGCCAAAGTTGTGGTAACTTATATAGCCGGCGAAATTGCGTGAATACATTTACTGCTGTAGAATATGTTGTTGATGTGTTGGCTGCCCTGCTGGCACACAACAACCTTGCAGCTCGTCGCTGAAGGCAGTCCACAGATGGACCGGCACACTGCATGGCTCTGGATCCGCCCCTGGTGCCCGCTCTCGGAATTTGCTGAGCTGCAAACGAGACAACGCATCACATATACCATTCTTATACCCTGCTACATGAACTGCTTTTAACACCATGTTGCTGTGGAAACATAATATGGCAAGCCTGCGGACCAGAAACATGACTGTCTCCGATTTGGATGTCATGGTGTTCAAAATGTGCACCACCGCCATATTATCACAGTGGAACACAAGTTTCTTGTTCCGCAGTTGTTCGCCCCATATATTGAAGCGCGACTAAAATGGGAAAGAGCTCTAGCAGTGTGATGTCATTTGTCAGTCCCAACTCATGCCACCTATCAGGCCAGGCTGCATAGGTCCAATGCCCATCAAAGTATGCGCCGAAACCAAGACCATGTCCGGCTGCACTGTCGGTAAACAGCTGCGCATCTACATTTGACATCCAGTGACGTTCATGAAAAACGGAAATACCATTGTGATTGTCAAACAGTGTCGACCACATCCCTAGGTCCAGTCGGATACCCCTATTCAGCCGTAGGTGGTGGCGAGGATGAGTGAGACCACAAATGGCGTTTATTAGACGGCGACAGAAAGGTCTGCCTACGACAATGGCCCTACAACAGAAATTCAGTGAACCGATCAGTGACTGCATTGCTTTCAGTGTCGTTTTCTGCCCCGCTAGCATGACCCTAATCTTGTCAACTACTTCAGAAATTTTATCACTCGGGATACGCACGATCATTCGATCAGAGTCTAACTCCAAACCGAGAAACGTGAGAACTTCGGAGGGACCCTCAGTTTTCTCCGTTGCTATAGGAACGTTCAGTTCATCTAGACACTTTTGGATAGTAGACATCGCGTCTCTACATGCGGTACCCGATCTATCGCCGCCCAAGAAATCATCTAAATAATGAATTAGTGAACTACCAGCAATCTTGCTTCGAATATAGGCTTCTAAAAATGTGGCAAATTTCTCAAATACACTACAGCTAATAGAGCAACCAAATGGTATACATTTGTCTACAAAATAGTACCCGTCGAACATAAAACCCAGCAGCTGGAAATCCTCACACCTTACAGGTAATAACCGAAACGTGTTCCTGATATCGATCTTAAAGAGTTTACAGTGTCGACCCAAATCCTGCAGCATAAATACGGCCTCGTCAAAACTGGTATATTCGACTGAGCACAACTTTGGATCGATGAAGTCCTTTACAGACCCCCCAGCTGGATGGGATAAATGGTGTATCATTCTATATTCCCCCGGTGATTTCTTTGGTACTAGTCCTATGGGTGACACGCGCAAACCCGGAAGAGGTCTAGCTGGGAAAGGGCCAGCTACACGACCGGCTGCAATTTCCTTACCAATTTTTTTACGAACAATGTCTGGATGATGAGCAACTGATTTTAAATTTTTTGCTACAGTTGCTTCCCTTGGACCCTCGTAGTGCAACGAAAAACCATAACTAAACCCCTGGATTAGAAAATCTGCCAAACCCCTGTTGTAGTTAACAAGATGCAGCGCCCTGCATAACTCCTCTAGATCCACCGGTGACGTCGCTAAATTAGTAATGTCCGCATTAATAGGGAGAACGCCGACCATATCCCCTAGTGAAACGTCTACGACCCCAACTTTATTTGCCCTCGACCACGCTGGAAACCACGTGATTGGCCTCGAAAAGAACCACCCTGTCTGACTTCGCCCGTGGCCGTGCTAGCGTGCTGGGGTTGTGGATCGGTCTCCAGACGTGTGGTGGGACAATTAGCTACTTTGTGAGGTAAACCACACCCGAGCAAACATGTGGGAATCGACAGTGAGGCCAGTGACAAGTGCCAGTGTTAAATGCGTTGCACGAATAGGACCTCCCTGTCGTAGCCCTGGCTGCTGCACATCGCGCACCTGCACACACCTCCACCATAACTCGTTGTGAATTGTGGACCAGGAAACGGGGTTGACTGCCTGTCGCATTCTGAATTGCTCATCATAATTTTTCCAGGCCAGACCCCCCTGCCTCGCTGCGCAATCCCGTATATTATACATGTATTGCAGCAGTTCCGCTGCCTTGTCGTTATGGACAGAGATGTATATGGACATAAAAATTATAAAAGCATTTGTCCAACCCTCAATAGTTTTAATAGTGTCCTTGCACTCCTTGGGCCTTGATTCGATTACCCCCTCAGCGGTCAATCGCAAGGTACCCCCCGTGCACAAATCGTTCAGTTCCATGGCACCTTTCAAAAGCAGTGCCAGGTTCGTATAATCACCCCGGCATATGCTTCTACACAACGCCTCCGGTACATGTACCGATATACTGTCAGAGGCGCAGCGCATCGCCTGAATGTGGGTGGACATGTTGGAGGGCGAGGAAAATATATCGGCACCTGGCAAACTGTCCAGGTGAATTGGTTCATTCACGCTAGATTGTGTAGCGGGCTGTGAATTGGGACCTGGGAAATTCACCGTGCCAGTTGACGTAGCAAAACCCTGAACAGGATGGGATATAATAGAGGGGGTACATGTTTGCAAATCAGTATCGGCCGGGAGGTCCACAATATTTGCTTCACGCAAAATTTGTAAAAAGTCAATTGTTTTACCCGATGTATCTTCCTCCGTATCGGATAAATCAACTGTCCGTGGCGCTTTACTGGCGGTCTTCCTCGCCGACGACGCTGATCGCTTCTGCCCCCGTCCTCTGCCCGGCATTATTTCGATCGATGGCTTAATACACAACGGATTATCTAAGATTATATTATCGAAAAATTGCGAGCTCGATTTTTTTGCTTTCACTCCGATGAAGTAAAGGTTAGAAAGAGGTCGTGGTATGATCACGTGATACGTTTTAACCTATTGTGCAATGATAAAAACAGCATTATTCCAAATTTAATATCTACTGCGCATGTGTGACCTTGTCACGTGCTATCATGTCAGGGCCGCATGGATATCACGTGAAACACCTTTTCCATTGTGCATAACGATATAAACCGAGGTGTTCCCAACTTCCCATGCAGTCCTGTACTGAACCTTGGCGACCTTTTTGAACCAGGAAATGAACGTAAACAAAAAACAGGTCTGCCAAAATAATAGCGATTTATTTCCATATTGAAATAATCGGCAGTATGTGTATGATACATTTATTTTCAATTAGCTATATATTTCCCACAGGGTTGAACTGAACTGCACAATAGCCATCGACTTCACAGCGTCTAATGGGGACCCCAAATCCCCATCGTCGCTGCATTACATGAATCCATACAAGCCAAACCCATACGCCACAGCATTGAGAGCCGTCGGCGATATCATCAAGGACTATGACACGTGAGTGAGCTTTCAATTACCATGTAAAATCACAACCAATACCATATTTGTGCTGCTATCTGGTGTGGATGAAATGTGTGCGAAACAGTTGGTAAAAGAGAAATTAAAGATAGTTGTTAATTTGATGCCATTGTCAATCAGTGCAGGCTGAGAGTACTACACATTGTTAGAAAGCAAGTTACAGTTATAACCCTAAATATTTGGACACAATTTATTCTTGAAACATAAATAAATATCTGGTTTCCCACCACAAAGAGTCCCAACGGTTAGTGTTCATATGCAAGGTGCATAATCACGTGGTTACAACAACAACGACGTCGCCCATTCCAAAGTAAGTATTGTTTGATATTTTCCTTAATATACAATGGATTTTGATTAAATATGGCACAGCAAACGCGTCTTCATGAGCTGCATTTTGGTGGTCCAGGGAGTTTGGCACAGACTTATGTCGTTTTTGCGAAGAATCAATTTCCGTGTCTCCGACAAAAACGACAGAAGTTTGGGCGAAAATACAGAGACCATCAAATGCAGCTTAACAAGACGTGTTTGATGCGCCATATTTCATCAAAATCCGTTCTGTAATAAGGACACTATGAAAGAATACGTACTTTGAATCAGATGGATTCTGGAAATTTCAGTACTTGTTGTTAGTACCACGTGATCATACTCCTTGATATGGTTATACTGATTTATCTTAATACTATATTTGGACACCATTTGTTTTGGAAAAGGGAAAACAAATGATGTCGGAATATTTAAGGTTATTACAGTAAGTTGAAAGCAATGTTTGCCTGACCAATGGCAAAGGGTGAAGAACCTGAGAGGAGAGCAGGGCTACACATGTTGATATTATTCTACCTTGTTTCACAATGGCTTATTGGAGTCGTATTATGATTTAATTCACTGTAGATACATGACATTATAAAACATTTTATGTTGGCATTTCCGCAGGGTTGGTAGAGAGCGATTCTTAGACTGTTTGGTGTGGCCAGGCTGTATCATAAGTAATAGGTTTAATAGCAGTTCCACTGTAATTCACATTTATACGTATGAGCACTCAGAGCTCCAGATAAGCTTTGTGTCTAAAGCATACTATACCCCCTGATTTCAAAATCATTGCGTATTTTACTTTCACAAATGGATTATTTATTTTCTTCATTACCATGATTACTAAATAGGGAACAAATGATAAAAAAATATAACAAATTTAAACATTCACTTATTTCAGCTGTTTTTTGCAGCTCGACTAAGTGAATTTTCAACTTTATGACATTATTTTCACTACTCAATTTGAAAATCAATGCTTATTTTCACATTGCTGTGCATATTTTGTACTCAATTCAGCTAAAATAATTGCAATATGCACCTTATCTGGAGTCCTAAGCACTAAGAGTGCATGTCCGAGTGGTCTAGAGCATCTTTACTGCTGATCTTGCAGTTTAGGGTTCGAGCTTCACCTTAGGCAATGTGTTGTGTCCTTGAGCAAGACACTTTATTCACACTACTTCAGTTCACCCACCTGTAAATAGGTACTGGGAGCTTCAATTGTATTTGATTGTATGCATAATTATATGAAAAAAGTATGATCCTACACGAGTGGGTGGTGGTCGGGCGAATGAGACGGCGTAAATTAACGGTATGGGTTCCTCCTTATAGGAATCCCGATTTGCCTGGTTTGGTCCTCAGGTACGTTTTTATCTTTGGCTCTTTAGTTACCTGGGAGTTGAATTGGGTTGTTGCCCTCCCAAAAGTAGTAAGATTATTACTGATCCTACTGCTTTTGGGAGGGGCCAAGTGATTCTGGTGTGGCGAGGACCTGGCATCAGATCAGGATTATTCTGATTTCAGGGCTGAATATATATTTTTTTTATTGTAAATATTCAGTTCTGATTTTGGGATTTTCCCCCCATTTGTACATGTACTTGTACAGGTAATACATGGGATTTAGCACTAAACCCATTGACCCGGCCTTAAATGACCTTAGCTGTTGATAGGCCGTTAAACCCCAACAAACAATTAAACAAAATGATCCTACATGTAATCCCGGAAACGGGGCATTGCAGTATGTAAAGAAAGAAAAACATTGTTCTGTACTTTACAATAAGGAACATCAATTATCATGGAGAAGTTATACTGTACTAGTATATGAACAATTTTCAGAGATCAGATGTTTCCAGCGTTGGGTTTTGGTGCCAGATTACCACCTAATGGCGTTGTGTCCCACGAGTTTGCATTGGTATGTACAAGTATACACAGCCCTTGTTTGTGGCTGTCATTGGAAGAATGGGGTGTATGGGTTTTGCGACCAGTGTAGATCCAGATCAGCCTGTGCATCCGCACAGTCTGATCAGGATCTGCACTGTTCGCCATTCCATTAATGAAACACTCATCATACTTCTAACAAGCAATTTAGATCATTATCAGGCTACAGGAGTGCGCTATCTGATCAGGAGCTACACTGGTCACAAATCACATAAGCTCCGTATCTCCAGCCAAAAATGTGACTGAAAATTTTGGTTAGCAGATCAGGAGCTAGGGTGGGCAAACATGACATAACCCTCATTTCTACTGTCACATATGATATCAATTAGGACATCCTTGGCATGACAATGCCTTATGACTTACAATGACGTATCCTAAGGTGATATTTGTACGAAATGCCAAGCCTGTAAAAGAGTACTGTGTTGTTCACATTTGTCTCATAAGTTCTGCCCGTTTGGGATCTGAAAAATGGAATTTTACATGTTTTGAAAATAATTTTCTGCAAATGTCTCAAATGTGATAGAACTGTATTATGGATTTGCTTCTCCTCTGTTGGAAATTTGGAAAAAATATACAATCATCTGGTAATGGGCTATATCACCCTATGGGTGCCAGCTGATGTATCTGCACCAACTTGAATGATTCGATATCCTGTGTCTCCTTGGTCTATCAAGTATATCTGACGGTTACTTGTGTCTGTGGTTGTGAAATCATAACCCACCCACCCCCTCCTCCCCGTATACATTATGTAAACTACAGTGAAACCTCTCTAAACCGAACACCCTGGGATGTTCCCAGGGTGTCCGGCTTAGAGAGGTTTCACTGTAAATCAGGCATTTGATCATTCTGAGCCATATGTTTGTGCTATGTAGACACAAACAGACATAATCACCAGATAAATGACCAAGAAACTCATCCAAAGTAAGATCACATGTGTGGTCTTGGTGTCCAGGTTAGAGAGGTTCCACCGTAGTTGTATCTGTTATAGAATGGTAACCCCCAGAACCCGTACTGTGCGGGCATAGAGGGCGTGGTGGAATCCTACAATAAGGCTGTCAGCTCGGTGCAGTTGTACGGACCAACAAACTTCGCTCCTTGCATAAACCATGTGGCAAAGTGAGTATATTAGTCTGGTATAGTGCTGCCTAAGTTGACAGCATAGTTTCAAGTGTGTTAACCCATTTCATGAGAGGATATGCGAATTTTGTCGCGCCTGCTTTAGCAGAAGGTGAGACTATAGTTTCCGCTTTTTCTTTCGTCGTTGTCTTCCGCGTCGTCGTCCGAAATGTCAAAAAGTTTGTACAAGCTTCTTCGTCATGGTATAACTTTAATATTACTTGACGGATTTCTTCAATATTTGGACACTTCATATATGTTAGCATTTGGAACACACTCATGCTGCTCATGTTTCCACAAAAATGTAAAGGTCAAGGTCATGTTAATCATGACCTTGACCTTTACATTTTTGTGGAAACACTTAGCCACTTTTTTGCGTCAAAAAGTTTGTACAAGTTTCTTCATCATGATATAACTTGAATATTTGCGGAAAGACATAGCCATTTTTTTTGGCGTCAAAAAGTTTGTACATGTTTATTCATCATCGTATAATATTAATGTAACTTGATGGATTGCTTCAATGTTTGGACACTTGATACATGTAAGCATTTGGAACACACACATGCCACCATTAACATAACCTTGACCATTTTTACCTTCACATTTTTGCGGAAATACTTAGCCATTTTTTTTTTGCGTCAAAAGTTTGTACAAGTTTCTTCATCATGATATAACTTTAATAATTATTGACACATTGCTTTAATAATTGGACACCTGATACATGTGAGCATTTGGAACACATGTTAAAGTTTTTTCAAATTGCTATCTCTGACCGCTTGCGATATCAACTTGAAACTTCATATACACATTGATCACCATCCATATTTTCATTGTATACTCTACCCATGCTGCCCAGGAGCCCAAGGTCAAATGACGATGTCATATACACATTGATCACCATTTCTTGTGATTAATAAGCATACTACACCAATACCCAGGGTCAAGGACTTTGAATTTCAATCCAGGCGTCATCGGGGAGCATTTGTCGGATTTACCGATCATTACCGATCATATAGTTATACTCTTACTTACAGTTCGCCCTTCTTTCTAAACCAATCGTTGGGCAACATTGTGCTCCACTTATTTCACATATTGCACCGTTTAGCCTCAATAAGTTATATCTTACCATATTTAATGCTGAACTGTTCGACAGGAAATGGAAAATCAATACTCGGTTATGACATTGCAATTGTACGTTTGGCTGAACAATAAGTATGTTATTGTTCACTTATTGGATTTTTAAGGAACTAAATGCTGCGGTTACTAGCACTCCCTCACATATAATTATTTGAAAATCCAATATGTGAACAATAACTTATACATATAATCTTAACTGAATATGTTTTGTCCAGACATTGTGTGTGTACGAAATGGGTATTAATTACATACTTTTTGTCACGGCCGCTTGCGGACAGTACGATATAGTCAGCACATTGGTGTACGTACGTATGTACGTACATACGTCCGAGTTTACCTGAATGTTTTTTTGGATTTAGGTAAAGTTTTTTTTAGTACCATCAAATGCCTCAGTGGGTGCGACATGAGGGCCGCGGCCATCTAGTTAAATATAAATTGGATCATTTAAAGCCATGACTTGTTTTAATCTCAGGCCGGTATTAAGCTAGTGCACTTTAGTGTACATACCAAAATAGAGGCTTCCAATTACAATTGGTGGAGACATTCAAGTCGTAATTCCAAAAACGTGATAGGTAAATTATAAATATTTAATTTCTTGTGACGCCCCGTCGTGTGCACATGCTTGTTTGAATATACCTCCACCACTAACTGAGCTTTCAAATTGCAATACCATTATGTGACAACAACTTGAGCGAGTGTTCAGGTGGTAACATGGTGCACCTCTCGTGAATGGACAACAACAAGGTGTAACATGAGTTATAAATATAGCTCTGTACTTATTGCAGCATTTAATGATTAATTTAATAGGTAATGGCGAAAGTGTCGCAATATGTGATTATTTGAGAAGAAATACTGTGCTTTCAATGGTCGAGAAACTAGGGCAAACAATAAATGATGTGTACATGATGTGTTAATGTGAGAAATAATTTCATAGAAACCTTTGTATGAATATGTTTATCATGCAATGTTTAGTGAAACACACCCATGTCCATATCGATTCTAACAATCCGATTGGGATGTACAGTCAAACCTCCCCGAACGATCGTCTCCTCTCTTCAACAACCCCCTCAACCCCCTCATAAATGGAGAGTTACTTCTATATTAAACTGCCTACAACAGCCACCTTTCTGCAACAGCCATTCTAATGTGGCCATTGTAACGTTTGCACTGTAATCATTTCTCTGGCAGCAGTGACATACATGTACTTCACTCACTGAATGGCAAACAACGTGGTCCTAGATCAGACTGCGCGGATGCGCAGGCGCTGATCTAGGGCCACGTTGGTCACGAACATCATAAAGTATCTTTCTCAGCTGGGGGCACATGTTAACACTGGTCTCTGTGTTGTTTGCAGATTTGCCGCTGCCAAACGGCAAGGTGACGAATACTTCATCATGCTCATCATCACCGATGGTATCATCACAGACATGCCACAGACCACAGAGGCAATCGTCAATGTAAGTTGGTGGCCTACACTACTGCCCGCGCTAATCTTGCCAATATTTCTCAATTTATTTGTTTATTTAGTTATTATGTAGGAAAACGTGTACTTGGGACCATGTATTTGATTTTGAGTTATCAGTAGTTTGACTTAAGAGAGCAGAGGTTGGAATGTCGGAATTCCTGATTTTAGGTTCCTGATACTAGCAGAAAAATTCTAATGTTTCAACATGTGAAGCACACTTAAGTATTTGTGGGTGCTAAAAACGTTGGTTTAGCCATTTTCAGGATTTGGCATTTGGAGCTATTCCCTCCCCTGTCAGAGGTTGAGGTAACGACTAACGAGTGTAGACTGTACTTGAATATTGTGCTTGACAGCTCAGGCTTAGCCAATCAAGATGCTTGATTTCAAGACAATCAACGGGTTTGTGTGTTGGCATTGCCTATAGATGTTCAGAAACGTTGATAATTTGGGCAAAATGAATGCAGATGGTTGTATATACAGTTTTAAACTATAGGTGTATTATGTTACAACCAGCATAGCATGACAGCAGTTGAGATGTACCAGTAGCCGATTTCACCAACATTGCAAAGTATACTTTACTAGCAAAGTATACTTTGAGGGAGTAATCATTTATTTTTCCTGAAATGCATTATTTCATATAGAACTAACAAATGCATGTATTTCATGATTAAAAGTATGCAGAATTATCATACTGAATTTATTACATTATCACAGCCATAATGGCTGTGATAATGTAATAAATTCAGTATAATAAAAATTAATAAATTTTTAAAAAAAATTGAAAAGTTTCTCCCTCAAAGTATACTTTGCTACTAAAGTATACTTTGCAATGTTGATGAAATAGGCTACAGTAATGGTTGTGGATCATGTAAGAGAGTACTAACGTTTCAGACGTTTTACATATCTTACAGTTAATTATAAAGAAACTCTTTTATCACATGAAAACATTGTTATTGACGTGCTGTAATCCATTTCATAAATGTGATATAACACACGTGTAATAATACCTGCAGCGAATTTGATTGGCCGACCGCATCACCCTAGCTAATTACGTATGCTCTAATGTTGTGCCAAACAAACAAAATGAAGACGTTCCAAATGATGTCCCTAATGGCATGACAAAGCAATGTTGTTTTGATTTTGACGTCTTTTATGTTTCAAGCATCACTAGAAGCATCCGTGACTAAGTAATATTACTGCAATTGTTAGTATGTGCTCCCGTAATAGTAATATGAAGTGCGGGATCCTATAATAGGACATATTTATAACAGTTTTGTTGCTGGTATTAAAATTATTTTTCTCTGTGGAGATTGTCATCTAGATGCAAAAATAGTCAATGGCGTCTTCTCACTGAAGCATATTGAATATCTCTAAGTTTTCTGCTAGTATGAGTGAAGTCCATGTGATAAACAGAATCTCAGACGAGTTTCCATCTGATAGGAGATTTATGAAACTCGTCAGCAATTTTATGCACCTCTCCAGAGGCTCATTGCATTAATTGTGCGGGACTCGTTTCATAAATCTCATATCAAATAGAAAGTCATTTGAGATCCTCTATTTATAGCACATACACACAATTATACAATGACAATCATATTTGAAGCTGTGACTGTAGAAATGGGGATTATGGGTTTTGCGACCAGTGTAGATCCAGTTCAGCCTGTGCATCAGCACAGTCTGATCAGGATCTGTACCGTTCACCATTCCATCAATGACACACCGGTCATGCTTCTAAGAAGCAATATAGATTGTTATCAGGCTACATGAGTGTGCTATTTGATCAGGGACAACACTGGTTGCAAATCCCATAAGACCCATTTTTCCAGTCACAGCCACATATCATGCACATGTTACTATATTACATGTACTATGTACATACAGCCTGGGCCCGGTTGCCCAAAACATCAGTTAGCTTAACGGACTGTTAAATCCTTAACTGAATGGTTAAAATCTCTGTTTTAACAGAGATTTTAACCATTCAGTTAAGGATTTAACAGTCCGTTAAGGATTTAACAGTCCGTTAAGCTAACTGGTGTTTTGAACAAACTGGCCCTGGTAGGGATTTCATGTTCACCAGTAAGTCCGAGTGATTGATTGTCATGCTTGCAGTAATAAGCAGTACATCTCAGGTTGCATGGTTGCGCTAATTGATCAGTATCTAGACTGGCCACAAATGCCACCAGTGCCTGTTTTCCACATTTTGCATGATTTGTGTTTCAGCTTGCCATCAGTCCCAAGTTTTCCAGTCACTGTCACATTTTGCATGATTTGTGTTTCAGGCGGCCTCGTTACCCATGTCCATCATTATTGTCGGTGTGGGAGATGCAGATTTTGAAGGTAACCCATGTGAACATGTTGTGCTAGGAATGTAATACCTACCATTTCACTGTGACATCAACCGTAATAACAAATAAGTATTCAGACACTATTTATAAAACAGGGGTTTCCCAAAATATATTTTACTAAAATTAGATTGTTCTTTTTTATAAACATGTGAAGTACAGCCATACTATCTCTAATTATTTGGGTGCTTTTTTTGTGGGAAAGCATGTTATTTATGTATGTTTCCCCCAGAATAAATTGTGTCCGAATATTCAGGGTTGTTATGGTATTTATAGATACTTACCCATAACTTGTCCACCAACGAGTTTCACTCCTCAACATGCTGGGAATTGGATACATATAAATAAAACCAAATGTTGATTCACAGCCATCAACAGCAGTCAATCACTTCAGTAATAATCAGCATTTACAGTGGAACCTCTCTAAAGATGTTTCACTGTAATTCCTATGTCAGAGCATTGAGACACATCTGTGTGCATTGCAATCATGAACACTGATTAGCATCAGCGATATTTGACAGTGAAATCGGTCATAATATAACACATCGATGTCACAAGGTTGTTTGGTTTAGAGAGGTTTCAATGTATTGACCTGCAGTGCTATATGCCTACTTGCAAACTTGCCCTTCTGTTGCTCGATTCTTCTAAAAGCTCTGTTTCCTGGTTTACTGGCATTATTGTTCACATTGTAGCTATGGAAATATTGGACGGGGATGATGTTCGACTGAAATCACGAGGCAAGACGGCAGAGAGAGATATTGTTCAGGTTTGTAAGAACTCCGCACATCGCCAATTATGATGCACTATGACAGTATGGGCTGGTACTGATGAGTTGTTTGTTTGTGAATGTATCACACACAGAATAGTGACGACCGACAGTATATATGCTATCATCCGACTGCTGGCTGATACGGACTAACCAGGGGCCCGTTTCACTAAAGTTTGTACGACTAAAATGTTCGTAAGTGCAAATTTAGGATCGTCTGGCGTTTCAATTGATGTACATGTATTTACATTTATTGAACATAGGCTGCATATGCAGCCTATGCTCAATAAATGTAAATACAATAATTGTTTACAAGAAAACATTGTTAATGTGAAATTTACAGACTCATAATTTTGCACTTACCAACATTTTAGTAAATGTATCTGGCTTCAATATTATTTGACAGCTTTGTGGCCGATATAGACTCTGATAAAGGTTGATGTTTTCAATAACTTGATGTTGGTAGTTAACAAAGATTTCAGAGCGCTTCATAAGTTTTATTAACTTTCAATGACATTTACAGAAGATTTGACGGATTAGCAAACAATTTTTTTTAAATTTTCATATACAATAAGGCAGAAATAAACATAAAACATGAAATTTGATGGACATGTCAATTAACTCATTTCTTTCTGAAGATTTCTGACAATTTTTCTGACGAAAAAAAATACTATTTTCTCTATTTCTCATCAGGGGCCCGTTTCACTAAACTTCGTAAAACTAAAATGTTCGTAAGTGCAAATTTAGAATCGTCTGGAAATTTCAATTGATGGATTTACATTTATTGAGTATGGGCTGCATATGCAGCCCATACTCAATAAATGTAAATCCAATAATTGTTTACAAGAAAACATTGTTAATGTGATATTTACGAAGTCTTACGAAGTTTAGTGAAACGGCCCCCAGATGTATAATGTGGTGACAACCATTTGAGTGGTCACAACATATACTTTGGTTAAGATATAAGAATAATAGAACAGAAAATATTTCAATATTTATATACACGTGAAACTGATTTCCGAATACAATGGATCAATATGAATCCCAACATATTCCTTGTCCTTCCAGTTTGTGCCATTCAAGGACTTCCAAGGTCGGGCTGGGGATAGCCCGGCCACCATACAAGCCCGCCTCGCCAAGGAAGTCCTGGAGGAGATTCCCGACCAGTTCCTGTCGTACATGAAGTCCCGTAACGTGAAACCCAAACCTCCACTACAGAGACAACTCACTATGTCATCCGTACACTCGCTGCCGGCATCAGAACAGTGACCGTCTTGATAGAGGAGATTCCTGACAGTTCATGTCGTACATGAAGTCCCGTAATGTGAAACCCAAACCCCGCCTCGGAGACAACTCATTATCTCATCCATACACTCACTGCCGGCGTCAGAACTGGGTTCACATTTATAGATACCCGACCAATTCTTGTCATACATGAAGTCGCGTAACGTGAAACCCAAACCCACTGGTCTTTTGGATGAGACTTGAAACTGACCTCTGTATGACCTTCGTTGTTGCTGGGATGTTAAACTCGTCATTTTACTCTTTTATACCCCCGGCATACGAAGTATGTCGAGGGGTATATAGTTTTCGTAATTCCGTCGGATTGACCTCAAACTTTATATACTTCCTTACCATCATCCATATTTTCATTCCATACCACACCCATGCAACCATTTATGTCCAAGGTCAAGGTCAAATTACTTAGAAATTTGCTTTTAAGTGTTTTAAATATTTGCGTTAAAGTATACAGGGTATACGTGAGCCCCCGCTCACTTTCTCTAGTTTCTTAATGTGAGGAAGTATTATCAGTGATTTTTATAATTGCCAGACTGCATACATACTAAGATGACAAATCTTTCTAGGAAATTCTTGTAAATCGGCTTATAAAACTTTCTGCACACATACTCAGTTTGATTGGTGAAAGCTTTGCCTCCCTGGTCTGTCTTGTAGACCAGTGAAGTTGTAAAATACTTAGAACAAATTGCTACAGAAGGTTTTTTTGCTTTGACTGGTTCATTGGACCCCACTGAACATCATATCAAAAGTTATCACAAAGTTACTCCCCCTAAGGGCCCTAATTTGCATAAATTCAAGATGGCCGCCACGTCAGAATTCAATGTACAGCAAACTTTTTTATGGGTGGTTTTAGGGCCCATAAATGTATGAACAACAGATAGGAATGTGATATCAATCTATCAAATAAGGCTACTTCCGTCATGATATGATGTCACTATGACGTAGTATTACGTCATGACATGACGTAGTCCCTGATTTTACTGGAAATAGATATTTTGTACCTTGTTATTGTAATTCCCTGTAGAATTTGGTTTTGATTGCTGTTTCTTTAGCCCTAGAAGACTCTTTGGGACCAAATACTTCCTACTTAGTCCAATAAATCAGCTGCACTACTTCAATTGGCTCAGCCCCTAGTTACAAGTCTGTCATCCTCAGTCACGTCAATTATAGCTGTGCTATTAGAACAGTCATCACCACGACATTCACTACAGGCATTTGTGCATTTCAGGCCTTGCTTTCTACAGCTACATCTGTTTGTGGAGCAGTCCCCTTTACACTGGCACCTTATCAACTTAAGAATATAGTCAGGGGCAGGCTGACAGTCCATTGTTCTAGGTAGAAGTTTGCCCTGCAGATTCTGCCATCCCCAATTTCTACTGCCCTCAATATACATTCCTCATCCTTCGACATCCAACATTTAGCCTGGTAAAAGGCTCGATAGATATGGTACTGTCCGGCATCCAGTGAGGGTGGAAGATTTTGTATTTCTACGCTGGTAGCGCACCTCACTACTTTGTCCTTGAACTTCCTTATCCGTAGTGAATCTAAGGACTCTGTCTTCTTGCCTCCGTATAATTCCACGAGGACCTTCTCCCCTGAGTTTTTCAGCTCCTCACGAGTGGAACAATCCAACATTTGCTCCAGCCGCTTTGCAAATGAAGAGTTTGACAATGCCTGTTTAAGTGGTAGTCCCTTGCCAATCCCGTACAATCTCGAAGTTGTGTCACAACCCCCAATGGCATGGATGATGGGTAACAGGTAGCAAAGCTTTTCACCCAGAGAAGTTTGCAAAGCATTGATCTGCCACTCTCTAATTTTAGTGTTTTTTATCTGGTTTCACTGCTTTGTCCGATCGAAATATCAAATCATCCATGTCCTCTTCAGCATGGTGACAAAGTAACACCAGAAGATCGGTGTCTTCTCCGATAACTTGTGTAGCACCATTTTTTGCGCACTTCACCCCAGTTAATGCAATCAAAAGATCGGCATCATCTTTGGAGTGCAATGTTTTGATACCCTGGGTTTGAAGTTTTTCAGACAGGAAATTGATGAATTTCTGCTTATTTTCGTCGTTTGCCAAAAAGTGTTCTTTTTTCGACTTTAGCGCCATGCTGCCAGTAAAGAACACCTTTGGTCCAACTGCACCCTTTGATCGCCTGAGATGAGTCACATATTTTGTGGAGATGTCCGATTCATATCCATCGAAAACGACAATTGGATTTGAAAACTTTTTCACATTCTTGACGTACGTAGAAGCTATGGAGTCAAATGTTTCACCCTTTTTCCAGGGAAATCTCTGTAAAAGAGAACCTCCATCGAGGACATTGTACACTGGTTTGCTGTCACTTGTTTGCTGGCCTTCATTTGATGGAGTGGACGGTAGCGCATCAGCCAGTTGTGGCTTGTTTGCAGGGCGGAGAAGACCGTGTTTATCAAACAATGCTGTTGGTTGCGCAGAAAGTTCATATTTCAATAGATCGTCCACGCTATAATCAATGTTATAAGCTATAATTAGCAGCCTCTGAAAGAGAAGCTGAGGGTCAACTTTTAGTTTTTCGCCATCCACAACCAGCTGTTTCAGTCCCATTCTTTCTATTTGGTCCTTCCTTCTGAAGACAAAATCAAATGCGTTTTGTCCCTCCATTTTGTCCAAGATAGCTTCTCCGACTTTCTTTGCTTCATGTGGATTACACGAGGCACTTGCAGTCACGCCAGTGGCTACGCTGTGTAATGCTCCTTCTTCTGACATGAATGGGTTGTAGTCATTGAGGTACTGGAAGATCTCGTAAGTGTCTTTATGATCGCGCAACAAAAAGGTCCTTATGCTGATCACTAGTACTGTATCTTGCACCTGTAAGTTCCTGCATTGATTCATTGATGTCATTGATGTCCATCTGAAGTCAAATGTAATGTTTTAGTAACATATTCGGGCCGTTCTGGGATAAAACACCCAATCACCTGTCGCCAGTATAAAAACAAAATACTTCTACCCATATACGCCATCTAGTGACTAATGACTATACTAAATAAATAGTCACGTGCGATCAGTAATTATGCCGATTTTCCCCATTTTAGCAGTAAATAGTGGATTGTATGCTTATTCAAACTCAACACCATAACGCATATTTTCTGAAGATCTATTTGGAATTACGAATGATAAATGAATTTGGCAGATGTAGCCTGTTGTCAGCACAGGCGAGGTGTCAATTACACATGCACTACACAAATACATGTGTAGCTATGCCTTCATCAAGTGTAAACGTAAAATGCGGTAACTGTACACATGATTGCCCCAGATTCTTCCCTACCCCCGCCCCCTGATAATGCCATCGTTGGATTCTATGTGCATTTAACCTACCTTATACCAGGTAGTGTTCATGCACGAAAAAGGGTATCGCACGGATAATGGTCACTGCACTGGGAAAATAGCCCCAAAATGGCCAAGTCAACATCAAAGAACAAATTTGCGAGGGGAGGTCTTACAACAGAGCAAAATTGTTTTCTCTCTGCAACAAAAAATGTACCCAACCCAAACCAGGTAGTGTTCATGCACGGAAAAGGGTATCGCACGGATAATGGTCACTGCACTGGGAAAATAGCCCCAAAATGGCCAAGTCAACATCAAAGAACAAATTTGCGAGGGGAGGTCTTACAACAGAGCAAAATTGTTTTCTCTCTGCAACAAAAAATGTACCCAACCCAAACCAGGTAGTGTTCATGCACGGAAAATGGTATCGCACGGATAATGGTCACTGCACTGGGAAAATAGCCCCAAAATGGCAAAGTCAACATCAAAGAAAAATTTTGCGAGGGGAGGTCTTACAACAGAGCAAAATTGCTTTCTCTCTGCAACAATAAATGTACCCAACCCAAACCAGGTAGTGTTCATGCACGGAAAATGGTATTGCACGGATAATGGTCACTGCCACTGGGCAAATAGGGGCTGTGTTGATTTAAATGGCCACTCGGCAGTGTCGCTTTTTGGGTAAGAAGAAGCAACCAGACAGCATCAATATTTGATTAAGTATTTAACTTACTATGTCTTGCACGTTGACTTGTAGACATCCTTCATTGGTTGCAGTCTTCAAACTTTGCCACACAAAAACTTGTTGTTGTTGTTGTTCCCGGATTCCCGGTGCTTACTTTTCGGCAGCTCTCAAAAAATTGGCAAATTTGACAAAGGGGTGGGCTGATTTAGCATGTATATATTTTGGATGTTGTAAACGTACATCGCCGGTCCAGAAATACCGAAGAATATCGTAGTATATAAAGGTAAAAATCACGATATAAAATAGCGAATAAACCCTAAGGGATTGAGCAATGACTGGGAAAGTCAGGGGTGGGTCCGGATCCGGTGGACATACCCCCTAGATCCGCGTCTGGTATTCTGCAAATGTTGTAGCTCAGTAGTGCGTTTACATGGCAACGCATAGACTACGTGTCGAATGGTATATAAATATGGTTTTAAAGCAGTGATGAACCAAACGGGTTGTACTAAATTAACCATTTTAGAAGCCAAGTTGTCACATTAAAACTATTGGTTTGGATAATATGGCATTGACCCTGACCCCAGACACGTGACATTGACCCATTTTTCTTCTTCAACACCTCAATTCATTGACACAACATCCATTAATGCCTAAACCTGGGACAACGACCAAGCTATGTAATGCATTGGTGACCCAGATAACGATATTTGGCAATTTTTGTCGATATTTGACCTTGACATTGACTGCCAGAGCCTGACATTGAGCCCAAATCATTTTTTAAACCACCACCAACATACTCGGCTTCCTGAAAAAACATAGAAACAACACCAAGTTAGTGAAAATCGCACCATAAAAAAGTTTGCTGTACATTGAATTCTGACATGGCGGCCATCTTGAATTTATGCAAATTAAGGCCCTTAGGGGGGGTAACTTTGGGGTAACTTTTAATATGATGTAGAGGGGGCTCTAGGGAACTGTTTAAAACAAAAAAAACTTCTGTAGCAATTTGTTCTAGGTTCGGCCATATTCAGCATAGTTTTACTGGTCTATTGGGCACTCGAACTGAATGCGTACATTTTCGGCAACATGCTAATAAATTTCAGATTTGAGCATATAAGTTTTGAGCATACGTTCAGAAAGATTGTTTAACCCTTCACCCCTAAGTAACTGGAATGGATTTTGATATGCTAATTTTGCAACCAATCCAACGGTCACAAAATGATTTTCAGTCCATTGTAGAAAAGGGGGTGTTTTTGTTTTCAAAATTTTTTTTTTTCTGCCACAGATGCTAAATGTCTTGTGAAAATACAATACAGGTGATATGTGTTGCTTATTGAAGCAGCTGATGGAAGAATGTAAATCTGACCACAATCTGTGATGTTAATATAGTGGAACCTAGACACTCGGGGGGGGGGGGGGATATAGATGTTTACCTTGGATGTGTTTCACTGTTATGCATCTCTGATTACAGTGACTTCTTTTCATGATTGCAGAACACTAGAATGTGTCTGATTTACAGTGGAACATCTCCAAACCGGACACCCTGGGGACCTCCCAGGGTGTCCGGTTTGGAGAGGTTCCACTGTAATATGGTCATCCGCCTTTCCAGATGTCTGATTGTGACTGGAGAAATGAGGCTTGTGGCAAATTTGGGCAGCCAACCTCGATGATCTGCTAGCACCCTGATAAGCGTCTATATTTTTTATTAGTGTGTTGATGTGTTTCACAAAATGGCAAACGGTGCTGATCGTGATTATGATCTTTACTTGCAAATTCAATAAACCCCATGTCTTCAATCACAGCCATAGGAACACTATACTACAGTGGAACCTCTCTAAACCAGACACCCTGGGGACATCCCAGGGTGTCCGGTTCAGCGAGGATCCACTGTTTAAGAGACAAATGACTACATGAAGAAAAGCGTGGATGCATTGCGATCATGAACAGACATTATCATTAAATGCCATTAAATGCCAATGAAACATATAAAAATTAAGCACAATCAACTTCTATGTCCGGTTTAGAGAGGTTCAACTGTAATTTGATACTGTATAAAACACAGCTTCGGCATCTAGTGGAATCCATGTAACAGACATGCTTTGCCACTAATGGAACTTTAGATGGTTGTGTTTTTTAATCTTGCTTACGTGAGTGGACAAGTCGGGGACATAGCTATCACAATTCTGATGGTGTTGTTGTAGGTTCCGTTCAAATATTCAATATCTCTTGATCCGTTGGTCGGATCATTACCAATCTTCATCACTTCGGTATTCACCTAGTGTCGTTCGGGTAAACTTGACCTTCGCAATCGTGGGTGAGACACTTGCCGCGATCGCCTATTTATTTGATCTATTATGTCAATACCCTGCACTGTTTTTGTCATTACATATATTAAGTTGTGAACAGTTTGAAAGTGTAGAATGCCATATTCATATGTGGCTGTGACTGGAGAAATGGGGCTTATGGGATTTACGACACTTGTGTAGCCAGTGGGTGGCAGGTGGGAGCACGCGATGGGTAATTTAACGATCGGGGTTCATCCTTACCGGAATCCCGACTAGAGACCTGGTTTCGCCCTCACATACGTCTTTGGCATTTTGTATGTGACAGTTGAATCTGGTTATACCCCTTATGTGAGTATTACGATATTCGTAATCCTATTTTAGGGGAAGGGGTCAAGTGACTTTGATGTGGTATGGACCTGGCACCAGGTCAGGTTATTTTAATTTCAGGGCTGAATATATTTGTTCTTGATGTAAATACTCCGTTCTGATTTTGGGATTTCCACCCCCCCCCCAATGCAGCAGGTTAAAATGGGATCGAACCTGTTTACCTGGCCTTACATGACCTTAGCTGTTGATAGGCTGTTAAACACTAATAAACAAACAAACTCCTGTAGCCGGGTAAAGATCTTTGTTTCTTGTTAGAAGCATGACATTTGTTTCATTAATTGAATGGCGAACAGTGCAGATCCTGATCAGACTGCGAATGCACAGGCTGATCCGGATCTACGCTGGTCGCAAAACCCATAAGCCCCATTTCTCGAGTCACAGTCACATATACACCTGTGATGATATACGAGTACGATTACGGTTGTTGCACATAGTCTAGTGTATTTGGGTCTGAGGCTCAGAAAACGTACCTTATTATAACATTTGCAACAAATGTACCCCAAGATCAGCCTTCACATACATGCATTCTTATGTTTGTCTACACTGTTCGCCATTCGATCACTGAAGAAGTGTAGTGTGGTCGGCAAAACTTATCAGATTCTAATCCTACAATGTGAATATGCAAACTTATCATGATCAGCAATTGTTGCAGATGTTGTACGGTCCCTTTTGTCAGTCTGTGGCCTATTTCAGCCAGGTCAATGCACAAGTTTATTTTACACTCAGTCTGATACAAGACCGAGTGTAAAATAAACGTGTGCATTCAACTGGTATGCTCAAGTATGATGTGTAGGGGAACATTCATGGCACAATACGGCTTATACGGCCTTCACCAGTAGCCAATTTCACCAAAATTTCAAAGCATACGATGTACTTATTTTGCCTAGTACACTTTGAGGGAGTAATCATTTATTTTTCCCGAAATGCATTATTTCATATAGAACTAACGACTGCATATATTTGATGATTAAAAGTATGCAGAATTATTATACTGAATTTATTACATTATCACAGCCAAAATGGCTGTGATAATGTAATAAATTCAGTATAATAAAAATTAATAAATTTATTCTTACATTGAACATTTCTCCCTTGAAGTGTACTTAGCAAGATAAGTTAGAATACTTTGCAATTTTGGTGAAATCGGCTACTGCTTCCTGTTAACTGGAACTGTAACATGGCATTCAGTGATGTTTTTTTGCCATGCATCCTTAGTACGTTTTGTTTTTGCATCCTTCCACCTTGCATTATTTCCAACAGTCTTGTTGTTAATGCATAGCAACTGTAAACTGTTATTCCTCATCCATATTTTAGTTCTCTAGCCGAGTCGTGTGGCCCCTATGTGAAAGGTAAAGATAAAATTGCCGGTACATTGAAACGGAACTTGCGTTAAACATTTAGAAAAATTGTACTACTTCAATACTGTAGCTATATCAATGCAACAGTCCAATTGACAGGGAATTTAATACTTGCTTATCATCCATATTTTATTTGCACATGGTACAGCCCCTATACTCTTAGACGAGCTACTGTTTGAAATTTACATTGGAATTATTTCTAAATTCATGTATAATTGTATTAAATAGATATGGGCCGCGCCATACGAAAACCGGGCTTAATGACAACGTCGTGAAAAACGACAAACGATGTCGGAAAAACGACGATTAAAATTGTCTAACGTCGCCTTAAAATTTCACATTTTGCCATCACATTTACGTTTGCGGGTGTAAGTTAAATTGAGTGGAAGTAGAAAACGGAAAGTGATAAATTATTGAAACTTTCACCAATATGTTCCGTGATGACTTGTGTGTCAGTGCACATATTATGACAGACGTCACGTACTTATGACGTTATTGAACGAGAAACCATGTTTGACGCCATGGTGTCGCGAAAAAATATTTTACTAAGGATACAACATGAGTTACTCGCAACATAAATTACTTAGCCATGTTTGAGGCGCTGTACATTGTCACCTAACTTTTGTTCTTTGGCATTGTCACTCTGTTTCGTTGTTTGTCCTTATGATTCTAAAATGGCGAACGCATAATTTAATTGGCCACATCTCAGCGATGTCATCGCTTACGCTGCACTTTGATTGCTAAATAGTCTTAAATATGAACAACCTATTGTATGCCAACCGATCTTGCCATCTATAATCTTGGTAAATTGAGACTTTCGACCAATTCTAGCCAGTACTTGGAAAATCATATGCCATTTAGTATACCGGGTGCCACTCATTTTATCATAAACGGAGGTAGAAATGCAGCTATTATGACATATATATCCCTTGTTTGTATAGAATTTGGCGAAACAAATGCATCAAAATTTCTCTAATAAATTCAGAATCAGTGATTTTAATGCAGGTTCTTGATTGTTTGTGTGTCAGCAATACATAATACACAAGACACACAGTGAGGTCGGTGGATATTTAGAAGTCTTGACATTAATTGGTAATTTGATGGTTATAAACTTGCTTGTTGCACAAAATTTAGTATCAAATCATCAGTTTATCAATTGACTGCATAATACTGTATATCCGGCGAATGTAGTGTGACCCTCAAGAAAGACACATGGCGACAAATATAAGGTATCACGCTATCAAATCTGCCCGACGTCATGTTTTGTCACAAAGTTAATGTTACAAGCGGCCTACTGCAGATGTACACGTGCAATGTCTACAAACAAATACTACATTTGCAGCCGTTTCATACACATAAGTAAGCTATAATATTGGAATAGAAAAATAAAACCAGACCGACGGGGTTATAGCAATATTACAAACGGCACCAGGTCCAGTCCATTGAGCTTGTACATGATGTTGTCGACAGTTGCTGAGAAACCACACATACAATGCGACCATTGGAATTAGCTGCCTAGCGATCATTATAGCTAGATAAACTATTTTCATAGTAGCGATT
The DNA here is from genome assembly GCA_029237695.1 of Conchocele bisecta. Taxonomy (NCBI): domain Eukaryota; kingdom Metazoa; phylum Mollusca; class Bivalvia; order Lucinida; family Thyasiridae; genus Conchocele; species Conchocele bisecta. Next base: position 113,859,841 of record CM055266.1, read on the forward strand.
GTTCAACTAATTAATGACCTATTACATATTTCTCACTTAGGTTAACTGACCCTCGTAAAGATTCTTTCCTGTTCACGGTGTGAATTTGTTATATATTTGATTAGTAACACTTGCCAGATGGAAGATGAACATACATTTTTTATTTGATTTCTTTTTAAATCAATATTTGTGCAACTATTAGCTTACGATGTTAAGTGGCGTAACTAGCGTGAAGATTATGTGTGGACACAATCTATGACCTGGTGACGAAGGGTGGGGAGTGAGGATTGTGGATTCAAGGACAAGTGCCCTCGGGGAACATAGTTCATCCCTGAATGCCAATCGGTGTAATTAAAATAATGCAACTTCATTCTCGCATATAAAAGTCATTCGTCACCCATATTTAAAATGAGCTGCCGCCATTGATGGATTTATATGGGGGAGGGGGAGTCGGCATTCCATATGCCTATCCTGCAACTTCTAATTATGTATTAACATTTCCCAGTTTGGCTTATGATACCTCAGGATATTTATAGAAAATTTGCCAGCACATACATTTGTAAACTCACTCGTGTGACTAAACTTGAAACTGCCAGCACAATAACTACATACATTTGTAAACTCATTCGTGTGACTAAACTTGAAACTTCCAGCACAATAACTACATACGTTTGTAAACTCACTCGTGTGACTAAACTTGAAACTGCCAGCACAATAACTACATACATATGTAAACTCATTCGTGTGACTAAACTTGAAACTGCCAGCACAATAACTACATACATTTGTAAACTCACTCGTGTGACTAAACTTGAAACTGCCAGCACAATAGCTACATACATTTGTAAACTCATTCGTGTGACTAAACTTGAAACTGCCAGCACAATAACTACATACATTTGTAAACTCATTCGTGTGACTAAACTTGAAACTGCCAGCACAATAACTACATACATTTGTAAACTCACTCTTGTGACTAAACTTGAAACTGCCAGCACAATAACTACATACATTTGTAAACTCACTCATGTGACTAAACTTGAAACTGTCAGCACAATAGCTACATACATTTGTAAACTCACTCGTGTGACTAAACTTGAAACTGCCAGCACAATAGCTACATACATTTGTAAACTCACTCGTGTGACTAAACTTGAAACTGCCAGCACAATAGCTACATACATTTGTAAACTCATTTGTGTGACTAAACTTGAAACTGCCAGCACAATAGCTACATACATTTGTAAACTCACTCGTGTGACTAAACTTGAAACTGCCAGCACAATAACTACATACATTTGTAAACTCACTCGTGTGACTAAACTTGAAACTACCAGCACAATAGTTACATACATTTGTAAACTCACTCGTGTGACTAAACTTGAAACTGCCAGGACAATAACTACATACATTTGTAAACATACTCGTGTGACTAAACTTGAAACTGCCAGCACAATAACTACATACATTTGTAAAACTCATTCGTGTGACTAAACTTGAAACTGCCAGCACAATAACTACATACATTTGTAAACTCATTCGTGTGACTAAACTTGAAACTGCCAGCACAATAACTACATACATTTGTAAACTCACTCGTGTGACTAAACTTGAAACTGCCAGACACAATAAACTACATACATTTGTAAATCTCACTCGTGTGACTAAACTTGAAACTGCCAGCACAATAACTACATACATTTGTAAACTCACTTGTGTGACTAAACTTGAAACTACCAGCACAATAGTTACATACATTTGTAAACTCACTCGTGTGACTAAACTTGAAACTGCCAGCACAATAACTACATACATTTGTAAACTTACTCGTGTGACTAAACTTGAAACTGCCAGCACAATAACTACAATTTGTAAAACTCACGTGTGACTAAACTTTGAAACTGCCAAAGGACATAACACAGAAACATCGTGTGACTAAACTTGAAACTGCCAGGCACAAAAATTCTAATACTTTGTAAACTCATTCGTGTGACTTAAACTTGAAACTGCCAGCACAATAACTACATACATTTGTAAACTCACTCGTGTGACTAAACTTGAAACTGCCAGCACAATAACTACATACATTTGTAAACTCACTCGTGTGACTAAACTTGAAACTGCCAGCACAATAACTACATACATTTGTAAACTCACTCGTGTGACTAAACTTGAAACTGCCAGCACAATAACTACATACATTTGTAAACTCACTCGTGTGACTAAACTTGAAACTGCCAGCACAATAACTACATACATTTGTAAACTCACTCGTGTGACTAAACTTTTAAACTCACTCGTGCGACTAAACTACATACATTTGTAAACTCACTCGTGTGACTAAACTTGAAACTGCCAGCACAATAACTACATACATTTGTAAACTCACTCGTGTGACTAAACTTGAAACTGCCAGCACAATAACTACATACATTTGTAAATCTCACATCGTGTGCTAAACTTGAAACTGCCATCAGCAATACTACATACATTTGTAAACTCACTCTCGTGTGACTAAACTTGAAACTGCCAGCACAATAACTACATACATAGTAAACTCATTTCGTGTGACTAAACTTGAAACTGCCAGCACAATAACTACATACATTTGTAAACTCACTCGTGTGGCTAAACTTGAAACTGCCAGCACAATAGCTACATACATTTGTAAACTCACTCGTGTGACTAAACTTGAAACTGCCAGCACAATAGCTACATACATTTGTAAACATTCACTCGTGTGAGACGTAAACATTGAAACTGCCAGCACAATAACTACATACATTTGTAAACTCACTCGTGTGACTAAACTTGAAACTGCCAGCACAATAGCTACATACATTTGTAAACTCACTCGTGTGACTAAACTTGAAACTGCCAGCACAATAACTACATACATTTGTAAACTCACTCGTGTGACTAAACTTGAAACTGCCAGCACAATAACCACATACATTTGTAAACTCACTCGTGTGGCTAAACTTGAAACTGCCAGCACAATAACTACATACATTTGTAAACTCACTCGTGTGACTAAACTTGAAACTGCCAGCACAATAACTACATACATTTGTAAACTCATTCGTGTGACTAAACTTGAAACTGCCAGCACAATAGCTACATACATTTGTAAACTCACTCGTGTGACTAAACTTGAAACTGCCAGCACAATAGCTACATACATTTGTAAACTCACTCGTGTGTCCAGCCCCCGATGATCGCGTATATGTTGTTTGTAAGAGTTTTTCGAGTTCCAGAGTTACTTGAATAACCATCACTCTGTTTTTTATTTTCACATGTATTGTACTTACAGCCATACGTTCTGCAACATTGTTCTGCCATACACGAGCGGTGATAATAAAATACCCGGAAAAGTTCTGTAAAATTCATGTTTGTTGGGTTAACTGTCTGAAAATTTACATACATGATGTGATAAATGCTGCATCGATTTCATATTCAGAACTCATAATACATGGACATGGTTATCGTTACCAACGCAAAGTCATCACGCAATATGCAGCCGAACGTCAAAATGACGTTATGTAAATGTTATGCTCCTTATTGTTCAATAGAAGGAAATTATTATTTTATTTCATGCTCACACAATGAGTTAATTATTATTTTTGAAAATACAATGGTACTACATGTACTTCTGACAGTGGCCTAGTGATACACTTTACCTTTGTTCAAACATAGCACCTGCCATACCGACAGTAACATTATTGACTGCTGACGTCGTCGAAGTGGGCTCCGTTGCAAGCGGCTTTTTGTGTACGGGGTTTTAAAAAAGGAAATCGCATATGGCAGGATTTGGCGAATATGGAGGATGGAATAACATCTCCAATCCACGATATTTGATTATAGATGCACTTAATTCGAAATATTTACAGAAATATTGTAAACCTCAAGCACAATTGGTAACATTCAATGGATTTTTACTCCATGTTCAGCATCATCGGGATCCATCTAGCTCTATGTATCTTGATATTTAAATCATTTTAATCACACTATGGAGTGTGCCGGCTGTGAGTGCAACCGATCTCACAGTTCACGCACAATGATCCATCAACCCAGACTTTTACTTTGTGTCACAACATTTGAAAACGTCACTTTTGAACTTCCATTTCTGGCAAATCCCTTCGCGCATTCCCGTCCACCGTCTCTCTGACTATATCACTCGCAAATTGGCATCCCGGTGGTGCACTTTCACCGAATACATTTCTCATTATCATCATCATCTCGTATTGATGTATGCGTTACGATGCAGTATTTAATAGCACATTTTAGTTCTTCTGGCATGTTCTCATGAGACAGAGCAGGCAATCGTTAAACTATGTAATTTCCTGTCATGACGTCACATTTTTCAAAACATGTCGCTTATGAAACATTAAATAATGTCGCTATCATTTCCTAAAATTTATTTGAGCCAACAACAAACAACTCGCAAGCCCTTCTCAATCCGCGTTCATTCTAAAATATGCATACAAAATTACGATTCTAAAATATGCATACAAAATTACGATATTTGGGTCGCAATCCAAAACATGACGTTACCATAGCTACTGCAACACTGGCCATGAATATTATTTTCATACTTTGTCTTGGGTTAATGGTAAATGATATCCAAATTTGGTTAAAATGCGATAATAGATGACACAACGATGGGACTTGTCTGGGTATTTTATAAACACCACTCACATAAGCCGTTGATAAAAACGTCGTATTTTCGACGTCATTGATCTAAAACGTTATATACGTTTTTACCACACGTCATAAAAATACGTATAAAATGAAAAATAATTGGGATAAATTGATAATTTTTGCGGCATATGACCTTTAAAAGATGTATAATGCAGAATATGTAAAAAAGTAAAAACTGAAAAAATTGTCATTAAGCCCGGTTTTCGCATGGCGCGGCTCATATCTAAAGACCTACTACTATTTAAACCTCATACAAATTACGAGAAAATATGTGACCGTATGCTCAAAATGGGCTTGTACCTTTACACAAAAGTGTATATATTATATATAATCATAATATATTTGAATTATATAATACATGTACATGTATATGCCTTTACATGTTAAGTTGATTGTCAATATGTTTATAGCTTAACCAATCTAACATTTATATGAGGAAAAAACATGTTACTGGTCAGGGCTCCAGATAAGGAATTAGTAATTGAGTATTGTCACTCCATCATTTCTGAAGCAATTGGGTACCGGTATTTAAAAAATTGAATTGGGTAAAATAAGAAAAATATGCTATATCTGTGGTCTGTTTATTGTTTTCTGCAGCATGATAAATGTACCACAATTTTTGTGTTGCTTTTTGACTCGCAACTTGTGATTTCAATTGGGTTTTTGGCAATTTGAATTGGGTATTTAAGCCAATACGCAGCTTATCTGTAGCATATTTCATCAACATTGCAAAGTATACTTTACTAGCAAAGTATACTTTGAGGGAGTAATCATTTATTTTTCCTGAAATGCATTATTTCATATAGAACTAACAAATGCATATATTTCATGATTAAAAGTATGCAGAATTATTATACTGAATTTATTGCATTATCACAGCCATTAAATGGCTGTGATAATGTAATAAATTCAGTATAATAAAAATTAATAAATTTTTCAAAAAATTTAAAATTTCTCCCTCAAAGTATACTTTGCTAGTAAAGTATACTTTGCAATGTTGATGAAATAGGCTACTGGAATGAAAGGTGTTACATGTACTAACGTAAGTAAGCACGCACGTACATGGACTAATGCTATATCCCCTTTTGCCTATCGGCGAGGGGATAATTAACTGTATTTGTTTTTATCTAATGTACATCTACATGCCATATACCTCATACTATCTATATCAACACTTAATCATTCACAATGGTAATATTGTGTGGTATATCCTTTAAATGTAAGCTTCCATATAAGCACTGTAATGCTTTTACACAAGATTTAACAATGCGAGAATTTAATGTAATTTGTGACGTGTCCGGTCAAAACAAGTTTGTCGTGTGACTACTATTCAAGCTCATCTGTGCTAAATATGAATACTATATTTAACAAAACTACCATTTGCAATGCTAGTTGGTTGGGTTGTTTTTTTCAATGATAAAATATATTTGTTTAATGTTTACTTTATTTTAACAGGTTATGCAGCCTGATATGGATCTACTAGGTGTTGTTCGTCATCTTGAATTAATATCAAACACTAACCAGTGTAGGCCCTGATCAGACTGCATGGATGTGCAGGCTGATCTGGGTATACACTGGTTGCAATCTCAATAAGTCTCTTTTTGTCATTGCTGGAAAATAATTATGGTATTCGTAGGGAAATATCTACATGGTGCTATTTATATCTGCCTCATAGGATATAATTGAAATGGTCAGTGCTTGAAGGGGGTTACGTCCCTTTATGGACTTAGCCTCCTTATTCCACTAGCGCCCTTGAAGTGTGACATGCCATTGCAAAATTGATCCGAATGTATAGACCCAGATCAGCATGCATCCAGTCTGATTAGGCTCTAAACTGCTGATTGCAACAAACTATATCAGGTTGTAGACTGTTAGCTGGTCATCCCATACCCTGCCTGGTCTCAGTATGATCCATTTCGTCATGGCAGGTCATGTTGAGAAAAGGGACCTTATGATGAAAACGACCAGCATAGCCCCAGATCAGCCTGCTTCTGATCAGTGAGATCTGCAGGTTGATCTGGGGTTACAATGGTTGCCAATGTAAATGTGTCCCTTTTTGTCGCGCTTGCTTTAGCAGCAGAAGGCGCGACTATAATGACCGCTTTTTCTCGTCGCCGTCCGCAATGTTTGAAAAAAATTGTAGGTGGTGGTCGGGCGAACGCGACGGCGTAAATTAACGGTAGGGTTTCCTCCTTATAAGAATCACGATTTGCCTGGTTTGGCCCTCAGGTACGTTTTTATCTTTGGCTCTTTTGTTACCTGGGAGTTGAATTGGGTTATTGCCCATTATAAAAGTAGTAAGATTATTACTGATCCTACTGCTTTTGGGAGGGGGCCAAGCGATTCGGTTGTGGCGGGGACCTGCACCAGATCAGGGATTTAATTCTGGGGGAATTTCCAAGTTGAATTAATTAAGTAGGTGGGTGGTCGCGAACTTGCACGGCTGTAAAATTTAACGGTAGGGTTTCTCCTTATTAAGATCACGGTTTTGCCGGGTTTGGCCCTCAGGTACCTATCTTTGGCTTTTTTTTTTACCTGGGAGTTTGAATTGGGTTATTGCCCATTTAAAAGGTAGTTAAGATATTACTGAATTTCCTACTGCTTTTGGGAGGGGGCCAAGCGGTTAACTGGTGTGGCGAGGACCTGGCACCAGATCAGGATTATTCTGATTTCAGGGTTGAATATATAGTTTTTGTCGAGCCCGCTTGCGGAAAGCGAGACAGTGATCACAATGACATCCGTGCGTCTGTGCGTCCGAAATCTGCGTTAAAGTTTTTAAATACCTTATATCTCTGCAGTCCTAAGTCACATTGACGTGAAACTTCATATGCTTATTAATCATGATCCATATATTCATGCTGTATCCCACTCATACGGCCCCTGTGCCCATGGTCAAGGTCAAATGACTTAGAAGTTTGTGTTCCGAAATCTGCGTTAAACTTTTTAAATACCTTATATCTCTGTGGGTGGTAGGTGGGAGCATGCGATGGGTAATTTAACAATCGGGGTTCATCCTTACCGGAATCCCGACTGGAGACCTGGTTTGGCCCTCACATACGTCTTTTGCATTTTGTATGTGACAGTTGAATCCGGTTATACCCCTTATAAGAGTAATCCTACCGGTATTACTTTTAAATAGGGGAAGGGGCCAAGTGACTTTGGTGTGGTATGGACCTGGCACCAGGTCAGGTTATTCTAATTTCAGGGCTGAATATGTTGTATCTCGATGTAAATATTCCGTTCTGATTTTGGGATTTTCCCCCCAATGCAGCAGGTTAAAACGGGATCGAACCTGTTTGCCCGGCCTTACATGACCTTAGCTGTTGATAGGCCATTAAACACCAATAAACAAACAAAACCAAACCTTAATTCTCTGCAGTCCTAAGTCATATTGACTTGAAACTTTATGTACTTATTAGTCATCATCCATATATTCATGCTGTATCCCCTGTGCCCAAGGTCAAATGACTTAGAAGTTTGCATTCCGAAATCTGCGTTAAAAGTTTTTAAATACCTTATATCTCTGCAGTCCTAAGTCACATTGACTTGAAACTTCATATGCTTATTAGTCATCATCCATATATTCATGCTGTATCCCACTCATACGGCCCCTGTGCCCATGGTCAAGGTCAAATGACTTAGAAGTTTGTGTTCCGAAATCTGCGTTAAACTTTTTAAATACCTTATATCTCTGTGGGTGGTAGGTGGGAGCATGCGATGGGTAATTTAACAATCGGGGTTCATCCTTATTCATTCTATGTCCCACTCATGCGGCCCCTGTGCCCCTATGTCAAGGTCAAATGACTTGAAAGTTTGCGTTAAAGTTTCTGTCAAAATTTGCGTTAAAGTTTTCACATACCTACTATCTCTGTAACTGTAAGTCAGATTTGCTTGAAACTTTGTATACTTATTTGGCATCAAACTAAAATAAATACACTCTGAGACCATCAAATGCCTCGGCGGGCTCGACAGGCGGGCCGCGGCCATCCTCGTTTATTGAATGCGCGCCTTCATAAGGAAGCCGTTCTTATGGCATACCCTCGGCGTCGTAGGCGTCCTTCTGTCTGTCCGTCCATCTGTCCGTGTCCGTCTGTCTTCAAAAATTATAATGGCCTATATATTTTCCTTGCTTGGATTTGCTTTATATTTCACACACGCATTGCTCCAAGGGTCCTCTACTGCGCTGTGGCAAATCCGCGTCCGTGCCACCCCTTCTAAGCAAGGTCAAGGTCACATACTTTGTGCATCTCGAAACCTTAACGCTCGGACGCTCGGGTAAATGGCTTATATTTTCTGTTTCCTTGCTTGGATTTGCTTCATATTTCACACACGCATTTCTCCAAGGGTCCTCTACTGCGCTGTGGCAAATCCATGTCCGTACCGCCCCTTCTAAGCCCAGGGTCAAGGTCACATACTTCGTGCATCTCAAAACCTTAACGCTCGGACGCTCGGGTAAATGGCCTATATTTTCTGTTTCCTTGCTTGGATTTTCTTCATATTTCACACACGCATTGCTCCAAGGGTCTTCTACTGCGCTGTGGCAAATCCACATCTGTGCCGCCCCTTCTAAGCCCAGGGTCAATGCCACATACTTTGTGCATCTCGAAACCTTAACGCTCGGACGCTCGGGTAAATGGCCTATATTTTCTGTTTCCTTGCTTGGATTTGCTTCATATTTCACACACGCATTGCTCCAAGGGTCCTCTACCTCTGCTAAGCCGAGGGTCAAGGTCAAATACTTTGTACGCTCGAAATCTTAACATCTGGTAAATGGCTTATAAATTTTGTTTCCCTTATCCAGCATGTTGTGTTTTCAAATGTGCCCTGTGTTCCTTTGCTGCCATCCGGGCGCGCTTCGTTGTCCTCTGACAACTCTTGTAAATATTCAGTTCTGATTTTGGGATTTTCCCCCCATTTGTACGTGTACTTGAACATGTACATGTACTTGTACAGGTAATATATGGGATTTAATACTCAACCCATTGACCCGTCCTTAAATGACTTGAGCTGTTGATAGGCCGTTAAACCCCAACAAACAAACAAACAAAACAATGTTCAAAAGTTTGTACAAGCTTCGTAATCATGGTATAACTTTAATATTACTTGACGGATTGCTCCAATATTTGGACACTTGATACACGTGAGCATTTGGAACACACTCATGTCACCATTAACATGACCTTGACCTTTTTTATCTTCACATGTTCGCGGAAACACTTAAGCCATTTGTTGCGTCAAAATGTTTGTACAAGTTTCTTCATCATCGTATAACATTAATATTACTTGATGAATTGCTTCAAAATTTCGACACTTGATACATGTAAGCATTTGGAACACACTCGTGCCGCCATTAACATGACCTTGACCTTTTTGGTCTCCACATGGTTGTGGAAGCGCTTTGACATTTTTTTTTATATCAAAAAGTTTCTTCAACCTTGACCTATTTTTGTGTTTAAGCATGCACTACTCCGACGTTTTTTGTGATGCTTACTTTACTTTAGCACATGCCCATGATCATGTTACGATCAAATGCCTCGGCAGGTGCGACACCGCTTCCGTGGTGGAATTCTTGTTTACTTGGCTGCTTGCCCATGTACATGTATGATCACTATTCTCATGATTACCGGTATCTGTGACATTGTAATAATTATGTTTGTGTATTTGTAATTTACCAGCTTTATGTTCATTTATTTATGCAAATTGTTCATTCATTGCTGATTGTTATAAACGGTTTTACTACACATGTATTATATATATACATGTATATAATGAATATTAATCTTTTATAATATGGTTGTCTTTATTACTTGTAATACATATTTGTATAAAATACTTTTGTCATGAAATAATGCACAAGTGATTGGGTCCTTATACTAAACAAACAAGTGACCCTAATCACAATCACATTTCATGTCAGTCAGCTCATTTGGTTAAAGAAATATTTTCCGGTACTTGCAATTCTGAAACTGCACAGTCCTAATGTGGCAACAGTTATCCCTACCACTCTACAGCATGTGGCTCCCCTAATGTAAATCCACGAGTGGTTCCCTGTTTTGGTGTGGAAACCTATTAAAGATGGATTTACCATTTAATAATTCCAGCACAAAAATATTTACACAATTCCCTAACATTTGATTGGCCCGTAGCAAGTCTCTGTCCAAAATTTATATCCCAGTAAACTCCAACGCCGAACTACTTTCCGTAACCGTGAGACGCAGTTAAAATCATTCTTAAGAAAACGGAAAAAAACACATTTTCTTGATGAATTTATTTCAAATGCTGGAATTATAAGGAATGAATGACCTTTTTGTTTAATTTATCGGGGATATGAACTTGGAAAAGTCGCGGGAACTTTTTTAAATACCTTATATCTCTGCAGTCCTAAGTCACATTGACTTGAAACTTCATACTTATTAGTCATCATCCATATATTCATGCTGTATCCCACTCATGCGGCCCCTGTGCCCAAGGTCAAATGACTTAGAAATTTGCTTTCCGAAATCTGCGTTAAAGTTTTTAAATACCTTATATCTCTGCAGTCCTAAGTCACATTGACTTGAAACTTCATATGCTTATTAGTCATCATCCAATTATTCATTCTGTGTCCCACTCATGCGGCCCCTGTGCCCCTATATCAAGGTCAAATGACTTGGAAGTTTGCGTTAAAGTTTCTGTCAAAATTTGCGTTAAATTTTTCACATACCTACTATCTCTGTAACCGTAAGTCAGATTTGCTTGAAACTTTGTATACTTATTGGGCATCAAACTAAAATAAATACACTCTGAGACCATCAAATGCCTCTGCAGGCTCAACAGGCGGGCCGCGGCCATCCTCGTTTATTGTTAGCGCGCCTTCCGAAGGGCATACCCTCGGCGTCGTAGGCGTCCGTCTGTCTGTCCGTCCGGGCACACATTAGGGTACTAATGTGGCTAGCCCCACAGGGTTATGGACTTGTTAAAGGATAGGGTTGGTTACAATTAGCCACTTAAAAAATCGTTTTATGTGGCTAAAAATCGTTTTATGTGGCTAATATTTAACATGTGATAAGCCACATAAGTACCCTAATGTAAGAACGTCCGTCCTTCCGTCCGTCTGTCTTCAAAAATTATAATGGCCTATATTTTCCTTGCTTGGATTTGCTTCATATTTCACACACGCATTGCTCCAAGGGTCCTCTACTGGCGCTGTGGCAGTTCTACCTGCTTGGTGCAAATCCACGTCCGTGCCGCCCCTTTTAAGCCCAGGGTCAAGGTCACATACTTTGTGCATCTCGAAACCTTAACGCTCGGACGCTCGGGTAAATGGCCTATATTTTATGTTTCCTCGCTTGGATTTGCTTCATATTTCACACACGCATTGCTCCAAAGGTCCTCTACTGCGCTGTGCCAAATCCACGTCCGTGCCGCCCCTTCTAAACCCAGGGTCAAGGTCACATACTTTGTGCATCTCGAAACCTTAACGCTCGGATGCTTGGGTAAATGGCCTATATTTTCTGTTTCCTCGCTTGGATTTGCTTCATATTTCACACACGCATTGCTCCAAAGGTCCTCTACTGCGCTGTGCCAAATCCACGTCCGTACTGCCCCTTCTAAGCCCAGGGTCAAGGTCACATACTTTGTGCATCTCAAAACCTTAACGCTCGGACGCTCGGGTAAATGGCCTATATTTTCTGTTTCCTTGCTTGGATTTGCTTCATATTTCACACATGCATTGCTTCAAGGGTCCTCTACTGCGCTGTGGCAAATCCACATCCGTATCGCCCCTTCTAAGCCCAGGGTCAAGGTCACATACTTTGTGCATCTCAAAACCTTAACGCTCGGGTAAATGGCCTATATTTTCTGTTTCCTTGCTTGGATTTGCTTCATATTTCACACACGCATTGCTCCAAGGGTCCTCTACCTCTGCTAAGCCCAGGGTCACGGTCAAATACTTTGTACGCTCGAAACCTTAACATGCTCTGGTAAATGGCTCATAAATTTTGTTTCCCAGGCCTTATCCAGCACGTAGTGTTTTCAAATGTGCCCTCGGTTCCTTTGCTGCCACCGGGCGCGCTTCGTTGTCCTCCGACAACTCTTGTAAATATTCAGTTCTGATTTTGGGATTTCCCCCCCCCCCCCATTTGTATGTGTACTTGAACATGTACTTGTACAGGTAATATATGGGATTTAGTACTAAACCCATTGACCCGTCCTTAAATGACTTGAGCTGTTGATAGGCTGTTAAACCCCAACAAACAAACAAACAAAACAATGTTCAAAAGTTTGTACAAGCTTCGTAATCATGGTATAACTTTAATATTACTTGATGGATTGCTCCAATATTTGGACACTTGATACACATGAGCATTTGGAACACACTCATGTCACCATTAACATGACCTTGACCTTTTTGGTCTCCACATGATTGTGGAAGCGCTTTGACATTATTTTTTTTATCAAAAAGTTTCTTCAACCTTGACCTTTTTTGTGTTTAAGCATGCACTTCTCCGACGTTTTTTGTGATGCTTACTTTAGCACATGCCCATGATCATGTTACGATCAAATGCCTCGGCAGGTGCGACACCGCTTCCGTGGTGGAATTCTTGTTTACTTGGCTGCTTGCCCATGTACATGTATGATCACTATTCTCATGATTACCGGTATCTGTGACATTGTAATAATTATGTTTGTGTATTTGTAATTTACCAGCTTTATGTTCATTTATTTATGCAAATTGTTCATTCATTGCTGATTGTTATAAACGGTTTTACTACACATGTATTATATATATATATAATGAATATTAATCTTTTATAATATGGTTGTCTTTATTACTTGTAATACATATTTGTATAAAATACTTTGAGTATGTTATTTAAAATTATGATTTATCCATATTATATACCGTTTAATGAACCAGGTGAGCTGATTGTCATGAAATAATGCACAAGTGATTGGGTCCTTATACTAAACAAACAAGTGACCCTAATCACAATCACATTTCATGTCAGTCAGCTCATTTGGTTAAAGAAATATTTTCTGGTACTTGCAATTCTGAAACTGCACAGTCCTAATGTGGCAACAGTTATCCCTACCACTCTACAGCATGTGGCTCCCCTAATGTAAATCCACGAGTGGTTCCCTGTTTTGGTGTGGAAACCTATTAAAGATGGATTTACCATTTAATAATTCCAGCACAAAAATATTTACACAATTCCCTAACATTTGATTGGCCCGTAGCAAGTCTCTGTCCAAAATTTATATCCCAGTAAACTCCAACGCCGAACTACTTTCCGTAACCGTGAGGCGCAGTTAAAATAATTCTTAAGAAAACGGAAAAAAACACATTTTCTTGATGAATTTATTTCAAATGCTGGAATTATAAGGAATGAATGACCTTTTTGTTTAATTTATCGGGGATATGAACTTGGAAAAGTCGCGGGAACTTTTTTAAATACCTTATATCTCTGCAGTCCTAAGTCACATTGACTTGAAACTTCATACTTATTAGTCATCATCCATATATTCATGCTGTATCCCACTCATGCGGCCCCTGTGCCCAAGGTCAAATGACTTAGAAATTTGCGTTCCGAAATCTGCGTTAAAGTTTTTAAATACCTTATATCTCTGCAGTCCTAAGTCACATTGACTTGAAACTTCATATGCTTATTAGTCATCATCCAATTATTCATTCTGTGTCCCACTCATGCGGCCCCTGTGCCCCTATGTCAAGGTCAAATGACTTAGAAGTTTGCGTTAAAGTTTTCACATACCTAATATCTCTGTAACCGTAAGTCAGATTTGCTTGAAACTGTGTATGCTTATTGGGCATTAAACTTCAAATAAATACACTCTTGAGACCATCAAATGCCTCGGTGGGTTCGACATGCGGGCCGCGGCCATCCTCGTTTTAACCATACACTGCAAGTCAGATTGACTGCAAATCCATACCATCATTTATGTGAGGCGTAAGTGCATGTACCTGATATCTCTGTAACCACATACGTTTCACTGCTTGTTGTTCAGCACATTCTGTCTTGGCCCACAAGTCTGACGTCGACCTACATTCTCAAGAACATTAATATCAATCAAGCAGGGGCATGATGTCCATTGAAAGTGGAGTTTGTTGGCCCAAAGTTCAAGATCACCCGGGCTAAGGGCCAATGTTTACAATCAGAGGTAACAGCAAGCGGACGATCGCTTTAGATGTCTTAATAGACAAAATTTGTAGACTGGTTCGTCAATATTTAATTACAGTTTTAAATCTTCTATACATGTATATGTTTTCATTAACTTAAATAACCAAGAACCAACTCTTCCAAAGTTTCGACAAGATGCGTTGTGCCGAAACGTTGTCAGTGGGTTCTTGGTGACTGAAGTATTGTTCAACATATCGTATTAACCCTTTCAACACTACATGCCTGTATAGTGGTATTGGCAAACAGTCTAGATCCAGATGATCCGGCTCGCGACGAGCCGTCTCATCAGGATCTGCACTTTTTGGAAGTACATTGTAATTTTCATATTCATGAGACCAAAAACACCCCCTTTTCATAAATGGACTAGTCTGAAAATCATTTTGTGATGATTGGATTGGTTGCAAAATTAACGTATTCCAATTATTTAGTGGTGAAAGGGTTACGGTAATGCGGAAAAGTTGTTTTTATTTGGTTTTTCATGAGCCCCATTTCTCCAGTCACAGTTTTTGATTTCATGTAATTTCAACTTACTTCTATTTGACAATAATTAAAATGAGTCAGGGCTCCAGATAAGGAATTACTGTCTGTTCCACGTTTTGCTGCCGACGAACATTTGGCCATTAAACACATTAAATCTAAAAAATATTTTAAAAGTAAGTACTTTTTCATCAATAACAAAAAAGTCACCCTACCCAAAAATTATTATTTGATGAAATTCCATCAAATACATGTATTGATTTTATTTCGAAAAAATATATTTTTAGCCCCCATGTTAAATTCCCATAGGAAAATCGTTTTTTTCGCAATAAAATCAATATTTGATGGAATTTCATCAAATAAAATATTTGTGTTTAATAGAGGTGCAACGATACGGTCAAACCCGTATTGCGATATATTGCGATACAACAAACCCATATTGCAATACGTATTGCGATATTATACCATGTATGAAAAAATAATAATAAAAACAAACAGGAGATAAAGAACAGTCTTTATTGTTTATTATTGTCATTAGAACACATCAAACCACTGTGTGGGTCAGGACTTTGCCCAGAAACGGTTGACATTAATGATTATTTCTGGACGAGAGGACATTAGGGAGAAGTGATAAAAATCATATTTTCCCTGATGTTTTCTCTTACTTATAGTTATCGCGTAACTGTATACATTAACTCTATGTTTCCAAAAGCATGCATATCATATTAGAGGGGTAGAGGCATCAACATGCTGAGCCACCTCGTCGAGACGGTTTAAGCGAGCGTTAACAACGTAATACAATTCATTGAGAAAATAAACACTATGAGGGTTGGGGGGGGGGGGGGGGTGGGGGGGGTAGAGGGCTGGGAAGCTAATGTAGTAGATTGTAGAATTTGAAAATAGATGGTAGAATTTGAAGAAAAAAAAATCTTTATTTCATCTCAAAAGTATATGTTGTTACCACCCATTTGAACCTCTTTAACTGTGTACATAAATATCGTTTATGAACTTGGATGTGCATAAATTCTGTATATTTACTTAATACCAAACTGAATTATCATAAAAATCGGGTTACGTTAACATCGATTGGAAAAAGTTGCAAAAGGACGAAACTACGTAGGTACGAAATCGAAATTGTCCGTGATATTTACAGACTTTTTCACGTTTTCTGACAATAGAGTTAGTCATATTTGTTTGAAATAAACAGTTAGTAATGTAATAAACAATACTTGTTTTCGGCATAAAAGGATTTCATTAGAATATATCAAATTCGTATTAAATTCTTTCACACTTTTCGGCGAAAAAGAAAGTTGGAATCATGGGCGGAAGCATCCACTGTGTAGGCCACAACTCGGTTCGTCAGGTGGCGCTTTCAGTGGGTATACCCACAATTGTAGCTAACGATTGGATGCTATTTTTATTTCGGAAATGGTATCCCACAAAGCGTCATAAGCTGACAAAAATGTGTGCAGACAACTACGAAATTTGTTCGCCACCGGGCGACACAGCTTATAATTTTTACTAGCCCGACCCAGAAACGACTCGCATCCAGTGCCCGTTAAAAACAGTGTTTGCATGTGTTTGTTTGTCTGGTTGAGAGTATTCGGAGGGAGTTAACTCTACCTCGTTCATGATCAATCGCTGATAGATCTATTGCCGACGTCTTTCGCACCAGTAACCTGTCAATCATGCCACTAAGAGCTGCCTTTACTTACCAGCGATTGGCTGTACTGTATAAATAACTTCGCCACGAGAATAACACGTGTTTTGAACTGACAATTATAGTAGCCAGAAGCAATGTTTGGCTAGGGGATTATTGAAACTATCGACCCGTGATTTTTATTGTCACAGCGGGTAGGCATGATTTTCGTGATTCGCATAATGATGTGATGAAATTTGGTCAAACAATCGGGTGTCGTAAAACAAATGGTATTGTAAACAGTTCGACAGACCTGAAATTAGCGAGATTTAGGTCACTCGGTGGGAAATGAACCCAGGTAACAGTACGGTTTACAAACTTTACACACGGAATTTGCTGTAAAACTTCCAGATGTGTTGGATGTCCGAGATTACTGACTACATGTATTAGTCATCTAATTGTGGCGTGTTTATTACAAATATTGACTTCTGTCATATTAAAAATTATGTTTTGAATGATTTTGAATAATTTTACACAATTATTTTAACACAAGATGGCGACCGAGAATATGGTGTAAATATCGCGATACGTGAAAACCGTGCCGCGATACGTATCGTCAGGATGACATATCGCAATATACCGGTATACCGGTATATCGTTGCACCACTAGTGTTTAATAGCCAAAAGTTCGTCAGCAGCAAAACGTGGAACAGACAGTATTAATTGAGTATTGTCACTCCATCATTTCTGAAGCAATTGTTTTCTGCAGCATGATAAAGGTACTCGCTATTTCCGATTTCAATTGGATTTTTGGCAATTTTAATTGGGTATTTAAGCAAATACGCATCGTATCTGGAGCTCTGAATGAGTTTTTTTTCATACTTTTTTTATAGATTTTTAAGTTGATGCTCATGCCACATGTATGTTTTGCACCATGTTTGATGTCAAAATAATCAGCGTCACAAAAAGAAAATCTGGTGGACAGCAGGACAGCACTCTGAATACATGGATGGAACAAATACATGTATAGGTTAATATACAATTAATATCAAATTGCAACGGTCTGTAGTTTATTCACATAGACACAAGTATATATATTGCTACCAGCATACAATGAAAATGCTCACAATAAATTAAATATTTCTGAGTTTGAATTATTGTTTCACCACATAAACCTTTGTGTTCCTGTCTCATGTGGCCAAGTAAATGGTTTGTTTATGAAGAGATACACAGTTGCTATATTAACAATGACGTATAACAGAAGTTCATGCAGAAGAGCCAGTGCCGACCCATACTTCATATTGATCCGGAATATCAGGTATGGCACGATGAAGTAACGATACTCCAGCAGCCGTTGAGGCACCAATGTGAGGACAACACATGTAATGTAGACAATCTTCCAGAAGACATCACGGTACACAAGTTCAGAAGTGAAACTCCAGGCACCATATAGGTAGATGGGAATTAAAACATATCGTACATATTCATGTCTTTTGTATATCTTTGACCAGACGTAGAATGCATAGTGGCGATTATCAGCTAATAGATATTCATGTTCATATGTAAAGTTGTGAATCAAAATTGTTGAAACTGCTACAAATATTGCAACCAAAAATGGGTGATTCCAACAGAACTTCAGAAATTCCCATACCTTGTATGGGGTTACTAAATGAAAACAGGCAAAGAAGTTTGCCATGCAAAGGAAGTAGAAGAGTTGTGGGAAGTGGAGGCCCACCTTGTGGTGCGTCCTGTCACCTACAGCAACACCGTTGTTCATGTACACAAACACTAGGAAGCTGACAGCCAGGAGGAGATAACTCCAGGTGTTGTGTAACATCTCCAGCAAAAGTGTCACCAGGGCAGATCTCTTCTTATTCACACAAGTCCATAGCAGTTCACAGGTGCCGCTAAATTGCTTCCAATCAGACATCTTTGCCGAATCCTCACCCTTGTCCTTCCACTGATCTTGCGTCCACTTAGCCAAACTCCTTCTCACTGCCAACCCAGTGGCGAACACCACCCACACAATGTTGGTCTGCCGGAACACGATACTGACCGCGCCCATGATGGCGGCAAGGCCGTGGTTGCCATGGAGATGGAGGAGGTACATGAAGAGGACGAAGAAGGTGGAGCCGGCCTCGGTGTAGTAGAGGAAGGAGAAGAAGTAGAGCACAGGGAACGTGGCCAGGGCCAGACTCGTCATACACAGGCGCACTCCGTCCGGGTCCTGAAACAACGTTGTACAGAAGTGTTATAACTATGGGCCTGTAACAAAGTAAGTATATGTGACACACATTAACCTTTACAATGCTGAATTACATTTTGTTGTCTGTTGTTTATTTTGATTTTCCATTCTTCATGGAACTATCGTGGATTTGGTTACGATATTTCAAGCAGAACTTGACTTATCACCTAAACAAGGATACAGAATGTGAAATTAAAATATGACCACCGTAATGTGATAACTCGCCGAGAAGTTTTGTCTTTGAAAATCAATAGGGTTTTTCCTCTTGCAGTGTCAGATCAACATGTATACCATATTTTATCAAGATCTGTCAAGTCCTTACAGTGTGGATACATAATGCATGTACATGTACTTCCCATTTTTTTTCAACCGTGTATAATAAGAGGCATGATGAATGTTTGCCCAACACAATAGCCATTGACAGACTGGGTGGATGCAGAGGCTGATCTGGAGCAACCACTGTTTACATACATGTATCCGATAAAACATATTTTTGTTGTAGCGGGTCACATATTACCAGATGGCCGCGGCCTGTGTGTTGAGCCCGCCGAGGCATCTGGTGATCTCAGGGTATGATATATATAATTTAGCACCAAACAGATACATTGAAAAACAAGAACTGGCATCTTTAAACGAAGCTAATCCCCTCGCTGCCAGCCTTGATAATAAAAAAAAAATATAAATCAAGTCCTCAGTGACCATGACCTTGGGCGGTTGGACGTGGGTCATATGCAAAACAAAGCACCATCCCTAGACACACATTGTGGCTAAATATTATCAATATCGGTGAAGCAGTTGATGAATTATTGAAATAAGGAAAAAGAAAATTTACATTTTTGTCTTACAAACAAGGTGAACTTCTAACTCAGTTGACCTTGAGCACAGTGGCTGCATGCATGGGACACAGAATGAATATATGGATGATGACTAATAAGCTTATAAAGTTTCAAGCCAATCAGACTTATGGTTACAGAGAAAGTAGCTACCTGAAAACTTTAATGCAACTTTAATGCAGACTTCAAAGTCCTTTACCCTTGACCTTGGACACAGGGGCCGCACGAGTGGGGCACAGAATGAATATCTAGATGATGACTAATAAGCATACAAAGTTTCAAGCAAATGTGACTTACGATTACAGAGATGGTAGGTACGTGAAAATTTGGACAAAAACGTTAACGCAAACTTCTATGTCATTTGACCTTGACTTTGGGGCACAGGGGCCACATGAGTTGGACACAGAATGAATATATGGATGATGACCAATAAGCATATAAAGTTTCAAGCAAATCTGACTTACGGTTACAGAGATTTTAGGTACGTGAAAAGTTAACACAAATTTGGACAAAAACTTTAACACAAACTTCTACCTTTACTTTATCGCATATTTCAGACGCACGGATGCACGGACGCACGGATGCACAGACGCACGGACGTCATTGTGATCACTATTGTCTCGCTTTCCACAAACGGGCTCGACAAAAATAGTGAGGCACATACTAAAAAGACACTTTCTAGCCTGTACATGTAACTGAAAAAAATACAATATTATTCGAGGCAAATTACATGTTGGTATAATGGAACCTCTCTAAACCAGACACCCTGGGACGTCCATTTTCGAAAGGTTTCACTGTTATTTGGCATATGATGACTACAAGACATGCCTGTGTGTTTTACAGTTAGGTTCTTCTTAGCATCCACCCAGGTGGCCATAACATACCTACGTATCTGTTAAAAACAAAAACGGCATTGAAAACAACAAAGGCAACTTTATGTTAAAAACTTCCTAAAGGAAAGGGTTGAAGTTTTTAAGATAAATTTAAATTGCCACCAGCAGACTTAAGAAAAAATAAGAAGAAAATACTCTTATTAAACTTATTAAGTGTAAATTCATGAACGGATTTAAAACTTGGACAGGTCCCCAATTAGTTTCCCTATTACTTCACCAGTAAATAGTGTAAAATAGCATACCGTTTCCTTGTTTTTTCAATGACACTTAACAGAGAAAGAACTTTGTTCAACATTATTAACCTTATTAGACATTATACTGTTCATACAAATTACAGTGAAACCTATTCAAATTAAACTGACTAAAGTTGCAGGGATTCCGCTGGCGATCGCCACTTTCGCAATTGGCGATACAAATTAAACAATTGGCGATAAAAAAATTAGAATTTTCGAAAAAAAATCACCCCAGCGGAATCCCTGAAGTTGTGTGATGTCCATTTTAGAGAGGCTCAACTGTATTTGGAATTCATCATACCAAGATCTGATTATGTGTCTTCTTTAGGAGGGCATAGATAAGGTAGAAGTTTCCTGCAGCAAACAAGCAGTTGGAGGTGCGGAGCCAGTAGGTAGTACACAGCTCCAACAAGTTGTTCGTCAACAGGGTGGCCAGTGGTTTCAGCAGTCCGATGGATGTCAAATACAAGCCGGGTAGTGTTGTTATCATTGGGTCCCACTGAAAATACAATGGTCAACTCTTAGAAGGCAGGAAACGAAAATTGTCATTTGCTGTTTTCTGTATTTTGTGTTCTTTCTCAATTAACTTTAGAATCATTTCCATTCTAAAGCACTGTCAGTGCTTTAGAATGGAAATGATTCTAAAGTGCTGTCAAAGCATGTTTTACTAAAAAAAATTTTTTTAAAAATTAAAGAACAGACGACAATATTTATTTCAGCATTGTAAGGGTTAAACATAGAATAAATGCATAGTGTTTAGATAGAAAATATCAAAGTTATTCTTAACACATGTAATGCTCACATCACCACGGACCGATATAGCACAATGTTCTGAAGTAAAACATGTGACGTTATGATGTTCTAACAGTGGAAACAGTCATATTGTGACATGAATAAATAATAACGCAACTCTTAGCTCTTGGAAAATACACCGCTATCTTAATTTTTTGTTGTCTGCTGTTTATTTTCTATTTGCCATTTTTATCATCAAAAACATGCTTTGGCAGCGCACTTTAGAATAATTTACAACATGGTTTGACAGCACTTCAGAATCATTTCCATTGGAAATGATTCTGAAGTGCTGTGAAACCATGTTTTTATTGAGAAATAAGGCAAGATATAAAGCAACAGCAGACAACAATTGTTGTGTGTAGCGGTCTAAGGGTTAAAATAATTCCATAAACTGTTCTGCATACATACCTATGGAGACATACATTTATTAAATTAGTATCTGATGCTGTCCATTTCTTTTCAACATATAGGTTATACCACATGGTCATGGTGTATTTCACATATTTCCTTATTCATATAATTATGTAGCAGAAATACGAACCAATTAACTGGTACATGTAGGTGAAGATTAAATGTACATGCCCACTCATCTGAGATATGTTCTGGCAAAATAAACATTCATTCACCATTACCCCATGTATTGATTGGCATTACACACATTTTATATATAACGTTATAATTCCAAACTGCTTTCAGGGGCGATAAACGTGTTTCCTTAAAATGTTAACGGACATTACTATTAATTCTTCGTACTTATTTTTTGATGTCCAATGATCACACTTTATAATCTGTCGAAAATGTTATTTTTTCAGGTGACGCATTTAATTAGTATAAATAATTAAAAAATATCAAAAACAGCCCGATACCACCGCACTATCAGTAAAATAAATATTACTACATGATTATATCTGTATAGAGGGCACTTGTAATGTTTAGAACTGGTGGAATAGTGACAGAATTATACACTTGTTTAATATCTATAAAGAACATTTTGTGCCTACTGAGTGGGCATGTACCTTTAACAGTGCCGGTGGTTCTATATAGACACAAAAACTGAATTCATGCTAGCTGAGCCAAGCCAAGACTTAAGACCAGTAGCCTATTTCATCAAACTTGCAAAGTATGCTTATCTAGCAAAGTATACTTTGAGGGAGAAATTTTCAATTTTAGGATAAATTTATTATTTTTTATTATACTGAATTTATTACATTATCACAGCCATTTTGGCTGTGATAATGTAATAAATTCAGTATAATAATTCTGCATATTTTTAATCATCAAATACATGCAGTCGTTAGTTCTATATGAAATAATGCATTTCGGGAAAAATAAATGATTACTCCCTCAAAGCATACTTTGCTACATAAGTATACTTTGCAATTTTGATGAAATCGGCTACTGTAGCCTATTTCACCAACATTGCAAAGTATACTTATCTAGCAAAGTATACTTTGAGGGAGAAATTTTCAATTTAAAGATAAATTTATTAATTTTTATTATACTGAATTTAGTACACTATCGCAGCCATTTTGGTATCGCAGCCATTTTGGCTGTGATAATGTAATAAATTCAGTATAATAATTCTGTATACTTTTAATCATCAAACATATGCAGTCGTTAGTTCTATATGAAATAATGCATTTCGTAAAAAATAACTTTGATTACTCTCTCAAAGTATACTTTGCTAGATAAGTATACTTTGCAATTTTGATGAAATCGGCTACAGAAACCAAGTATCAAGCCTCTTCCTATTATGGTTTAAAAAATTACAGTTTTAGGGATTGACATATGGACAATAGTAACACTAACTGTATCCTCCGATATCATGGTGCTGAAATAGTAATCACAATCTTATGGAGGTAGTCTATACATGGCCAATGACCCAACAACGAACAAGGCCATCGCTGGAGAGTGTCTCAGCTAAACAACGCTTTCGCCATGAAGGTCAAGGTCATCACAGTCAAGGTCACAATATAAAGAAGTCCAAAATTATTGATATGAAGGTCACCAAGGTCAAGGGCACACAAAAGACACTGCATAGCCATCAAAGTGAGGAAGCTCTTGGTGAAGTTTGGTAATGATCCGATTAACGGATCAGGAGATATTCCAACATTTGGACATACATCCAAAAGTCAAGGTCACCAAGGTGACGGTCAATGTCAACGGAAAGCACATTGGACAGATAGCTATCAATGTGAGGAAGCTATTTATGAAGTTTGGTAATTATATGACTAACAGATCAGGAGATATTCAACATTTGGAGGTATGTCCAATTTGTTGATACCAAGGTAAAGGTCACCAAGGTCGAGGTCAGCTGAATTACACTGATATATATTAATCAATATGAAAAGTGAAAGGGTTTAACATCACAGCAACAACTGAGGTCATACGACAGACCAGTGGGATGGAAATACTAAGGAAGTATTTTTTTCATGCCCTAGGGTAGGTTTTGAACTCACAACAGTCAGTAATGAAGTCCTGTATTATACCCCTGAGCCATAACCCATCCCTCATCAATGTGAAAAAGCTATTGATGAAGTTTGGAGATGAGCCGACTGACGGATCTAGTGATATTCATCATTTGGATGTTTCATACAGGTGACCGTGACCATGGTGACCTTGGCCTTCATGTCAATAAAATTGTACATCCATATTTATTGACATGAAGGTCAAGGTCACTGACCATGGTCACAGTCACCCGTTTGACACTGGGTGGGTAGCCATCGATGTGAGGAAGCTATTGATGAAGATTTGTAAGGATCCGACTAACAGATCAGAAGGTACATGTATTCAACATTTGGACGTATGTACAAAATTATTGAAAGATTAAGGTCACCAAGTTTAAGGTCAACGTCACCTGCATAACAGTGGGTGGATAACCATCAGTGAAAAAGCTATTAATGAAGTTTGGTAATAATCCCACTAAAATAAGAAGATATGGGAAATCTGGCTATATCCCAAATTGTTGACGACGATTCCGCCGGAATTGTGACCGCTATGTCTCATAGAGACAATAAATTACATCCATTTAATGATGTTATGAATATATCAGAGCCATTCAACTGTGTAAAAGCTTCGCATAGGATGAGAGATTTCGCTACCCTGCACTTTCGTGGCTAGATGGTTTCGCCGCTTCCCAGGTGCGATTAGGACTGCATTATAAATAGCACTGCAGTTTAATTTGATACTGTCAATAGGATATTGATTAAAAATCAGAATCAGATAGAAATTTAGTCACATTATTTCTATAGTAGATATACTTTCTCGATCAATGAAACCACAACATTTCATCGCATTTAATTGTATATTGTGACACTTTTGCTAATATCTATTAGATTAATCATCAAATGTTGCAATATGTACAACGCTATATTTATAATCAGAGGTCACAACTTATTGTCGTAAGTTCACGAGATGTACACCATGTTACCATGTGTGCATGCTCGATGCAGTATCTGCCAACCACGCAATAGTATCGCAATTTGAAAATATTGCTTATGGACGACGCTACATCCAAATGAATATGTTCACTCGACGGGGCGGGCCAAACAATAAAATAAGTTATAGTTCACATATAAAAAATTCAATATATGGACTATGTCTATTCTGGGTCCTAAGAATACAGGGTCCTGGAAACGGAGTGGATAGCCGAAACATGCTATCATCGAAGGTCATGTGACATCGTACTGTACGCTTAGTGTAAACAAAGATGTTGGAAAGTGATGAAGGATGACTGGGATGACATAAACTGTATTTTAATAGCCAATAATCATAATATCATTTATTTTTGGAATATCTTTAAAGTAATCAAATTATATGGTGGCATAAGCAAATATATCAAGAATAACTACTTTATCTACCGATAATTAACGCTGGAAATTAGTGGTTTAATAAATTTGCGTCAAAATGACGGTGTTGGCAAATTGAAAAGTGTTATAGATGATCTAATTGGGATAGAATAAACCATCAGAAAACAATCATCAATCTAATTCATTTTTATATTTTCTTGAAGGACAAATGTTGTATTGTGGCATAGGCCATTAATATAAAAGCTGGAAATTAATTATTGTTTAAAGTGGCTGAATCAGATGGTACCTCCGAATAAGCATTTCACAAGAACAGGGAAGATATATCAAATAGGTATTGTATAAATACAGTTGCAACTTGTTCTTGGTCATAAACATGCTGTTGTAGGCCAAATATCACATT
The DNA here is from genome assembly GCA_029237695.1 of Conchocele bisecta. Taxonomy (NCBI): domain Eukaryota; kingdom Metazoa; phylum Mollusca; class Bivalvia; order Lucinida; family Thyasiridae; genus Conchocele; species Conchocele bisecta. Next base: position 113,886,020 of record CM055266.1, read on the forward strand.
TGAATGTCAGCATTCGATGTCGTAAATACTAAATCCGTTGAGCAATTCATGTTACCACTGACTACCGCTTTGCTGCAGATAAGACAAACGATCAACTCGTTTGAAACACTTCAAAAACGTTATTACAATAAATATACATGTATGGTCAGCATTGCACACTTCTATATAATCACCATAAACACTGTAATACCTTAACACATGATGTACATGCATGTTCATAAAATAACCGAAATTAAAAATGCGAGAATTGAATGTTATCGGTGACGTAGTCGGTGACATAGTATCTAGTCAAAGCAAGGCACATGACTACAATATGTAAGTGCGAGAGTATCAGCAGTAAATATGAATTCTAACATTTGCAACTGAATTATTTTATCAATAATACTTTTTTTTACTTTCTTTTTTCTGGTCACCCATATGGTCACATATTATCTTCCAAAAAAACATACAAATCTACCGTTAAATGATCTTTTACCAACTGTTTTGCTCACATTTGAATTTCACCGACATCTTAAAAACAGCCCTTTTATAAGGTAGTTAGCCGCGCCTGTGTTAACTTAATCCTCCCAAGTTATCGTGAGATGTGATAGCCACACCGGGTTTTCCGAGAAAAAGCAGTGTTTCTTATCCTTCTAAATGGCTCAAATCAAAATGCCAGCAAAGTAAAAGACAAGAAACGAGGCAAAGCCACGAAGGCCAGGTTTTTTCCAAGCATGGACACTTGGATAACATAATTATACCCACTTTGTGTAGACTAGATGGCCGTGGCCTGCATGTCGCGCCTTGGGGCGAGGCATGGACACTAAAAAAATAGATATAGTAGACGGAAAAACTTTAACGAAAAAAAATTAACCGGACACACGGACGGACGGACGTATGCCAAAATGCCGACGATATCGCGCTTTCCGCAAGCGGGTGCGACAATGATGATAAACACCCATGTGAAGTACCAAGGTAATGGGTGAAGCAGTTGCAGAGATATAGTACACGAAAAAACTTTAACAAATAAATTCAAAGTAATTTGACCTTGACATTGCGCACAGGGGCCGCACAGTTGGGGGTTAGAGTGAAAATATGGACGATGATAAACACCCATGTGAAGTATCAAGGTATTGGGTGAAGCAGTTGCAGAGATATAGTACACGAAAAAACTTTAACAAAAAAATTCAAAGTAATTTGAACTTGACATAGGGCACAGGATCGCGCTTTCCGCAAGCAGGTGCGACAATGATGATAAACACCCATGTGAAGTATCAAGGTATTGGGTGAAGCAGTTGCAGAGATATAGTACACGAAAAAAAATTAACAAAAAAATTCAAAGTAATTTGACCTTGACATTGGGCACAGGATCGCGCTTTCCGCAAGCAGGTGCAACAATGATGATAAACACCCATGTGAAGTATCAAGGCATTGGGTGAAGCAGTTGCAGAGATATAGCACACAAAAAAAACTTTAACAAAAAAAATTCAAAGTAATTTGACCTTGACATTGGCACAGGATCGCGCTTTCCGCAAGCAGGTGCGACAATGATGATAAACACCCATGTGAAGTATCAATGGTATTGGGTGAAGCAGTTGCAGAGATATAGTACACAAAAAAACTTTAACAAAAAAATTCAAAGTAAAGTAATTTGACCTTGACATTGGGCACAGGATCGCGCTTTCCGCAAGCAGGTGCGACAATGATGATAAACACCCATGTGAAGTATCAAGGTATTGGGTGAAGCAGTTTGCAGAGATATAGTACACGAAAAAACTTTAACAAAAAAATTCAAAGTAATTTGACCTTGACATTGGGCACAGGATCGCGCTTTCCGCAAGCAGGTGCGACAATGATGATAAACACCCATGTGAAGTATCAAGGTATTGGGTGAAGCAGTTGCAGAGATATAGTACACGAAAAAACATTAACAAAAAAATTCAAAGTAATTTGATCTTGACATTGGGCACAGGGCCGCACGGTTGGGGGTTAGAATGAAAATATGGATGATGATAAACACCCATGTGAAGTTTCAAGGTAATGGGCGAAGCAGTTGCAGAGATATAGTATAACGAAAAAGTTTTAACCAAAAAACTCTAACCAGACGTACGTTAAAAAGTTAACGTTGAAAATGGCTAAGTCAATTACGTAGAAATAATAGGTGAAGGTAAAAAAATGGTCACATGTTGGATAGTTGTATGTGGTAGGCACCCCTTGGTTATGAAGCTGTGAAAGTTTGGTGGTCCTAGGTGGTACAGTACCAAATAAATGGACTTAAACACGAAAACTTAACATTGTAAACGCGAAAACTTAACATTGAAAATGGCTAAGTCGACTACGCGGAAAAAATGGGTCAAGTTAAAAAAAAGTAACATGTTGGATAGTGATATGTGGTGGGCACCCCTTGATTATGAAGCTGTGAAAGTTTGGTGGTCCTAGGTGGTACAGTAGCAAAGAAATGGACTCAAACACGAAAACTTAACATTGATTGTGGACGCCGCCCGCCCGCCCGGCTTTCGCCAATCCAATAGCCTGGATTTTTTTTCAAAAAACCTGGCTAAAAAAGTAACATGTTGGATAGTGATATGTGGTGGGCACCCCTTGATTATGAAGCTGTGAAAGTTTGGTGGTCCTAGGTGGTACAGTACCAAAGAAATAGACTTAAACACGAAAACTTAACATTGTAAACGCGAAAATTTAACATTGAAAATGGCTAAGTCGATTGCGCGGAAAAAATGGGTCAAGTTAAAAAAAAAGTAACATGTTGGATAGTGATATGTGGTGGGCACCCCTTGATTATGAAGCTGTGAAAGTTTGGTGGTCCTAGGTGGTACAGTAACAAAGAAATGGACTCAAACACGAAAACTTAACATTGATTGTGGACGCCGCCCGCCGCCCGCCCGGCTTTCACCAATCCAATAGCCTGGATTTTTCTCTCAAAAAACCTGGCTAAAAATGGAAATCATCTCCGAAATCTAGTCATAGCGACTGGAAATGATCCAACTAAGAAAACAAAAGTTTGATTTTGAAAATCAGTCCAGAATTTGCCAAGTTATTAACACATTTCTATTTGTTTATGTCTGTCTGACATCAGAAAATATTTGTAACATCATGACATTGCACTTTTTTGCTCCATATTTCTACGACGTTATATATGTGGTACAGTAATGAGACTTATATAATAGTTTGATATAGGTATCACCTATTACATAACAACTCTTGAATTTAACAATGTTTACCGTTTAGTCTTATAGCAGTACTTTTCACGGTAAAATAAAGTTAAAATATCCATCTCATAGAAAATTTGTTCAGCTTTCTGCTGATCATATTTCCCACTTAATTTGACTATTGATATCAAATAAAGACCAACGTGCTCCGCATAAAAATCTCATTGTAATAGATAGGGACTTGAAACTTGGTGTGTGCCTTCCTTATGGTGTGTAGATGCGCAAAGTGAATTTCGATTCGACCCCTGGCCATGCATTATCTCCCCTTTTCGACATAGAATTTCCCAATTTTGCCTTGTAAGAAGTAAAATGTTTTAACTGTAATCGGTAGAGACTTAAAGCTTGGTGTGTGCCTTCCTTATGGTGAATTTCTATTTTTGATTCATACCCTGGTCATGGATTATCTTCCCCCTTTTTGACTTAGAATTTCCCAATTTTGCCTTGTATGAAGTAAAAGTTCTTAACTGCATAAAAATCTCATTGTAATAGATAGGAACTTGAAACTTGGTCTGTGCCTTCCTTATGATGTGTAGATGCGCAAACTGAATTTCTATTTTGATTCGACATGTAATATCTTGTCATTTTTTACTTAGAATTTGGGAAAAGTGAGTATATTACGATTGCACGCCATCGACTGTGCTCTATTTACACAAATATTTGTGTTATGCATCAGATAGATACCATATTTCACTGTCACTAGATGTCTTGGTGGGGATGGGTGAAAAGGTGAGACACAAAACACTACAAAGTGACCTCGACAAACTATTCAACTGGTCCAACAAATGGCTATTGAAATTCCATCCCAACAAGTGCAAGGTAATGAAGATCACCAACAAAAAACAGGACAACGATAGGCAATACCATATGTATGAGAAGGGAGAACCACTTGTATTGGCTGTTTCGCAAGGGGAGAAAGATATAGGTGTGTTATTTGACAATAAACTGAATTTTGCACAACATATCCAACAGCAAGTAAACAAAGGAAATAGCATTATGGGTCTTATTCGGAGGACATATACTTATTTAGATGAAACCAGCTTCAAATACCTGTTTCAAGCCCTAGTAAGACCCCACCTGGAATACGCTGAAGCGGTGTGGAACCCATATTTGAAAAAGAACATAGAATTAATAGAAAATGTGCAAAGACGTGCAACAAAACAAGTGCCTACCCTAGCAAACATGGAATACGCCGATAAGACTTAGGAAACTAAAAATGCCCACACTCAAATACAGAAGACTAAGAGGTGATATGATAGAGACATTTAAAATACTGACCGGAATTTATGACAAGGACGTCACAACGGATATGTTCCAAATTGATGAAAACTCGAGAACAAGAGGACACAAGTACAAATTTAAAAAGATCAGAAGTCGTTTGAATATTCGAAAGTGCTATTTCACAAATAGAGTGGTTGATACATGGAATGCCTACCAGAAAGTGTAGTCGACTCAAAGAATGTAAGGCAATTCGAATCGCGTTTGGACAAAGTGTGGGAGAACGAAGAAGTAAAATTTTATCATACCCAGGATTTAAGTACCGGAACCGGAAGACAAGTATCTATATTAGAAGAACAATTAGATGTGGATATAGTGGCAGAGATGCCAGCGTCCATAAGAAGATCCTAAGGTATCCTAAGGTATAACATAATGGGGAATAAATAACTTGATAGTGACCGACTCACATAGCTAAAGTTCCCCTCACAATAATGTTTTGCTTGAGGAATGTGGAATATTTCATCCATATATGGTTGTGGCTGGGCATTATTTATTTCCACAAAGACGTAAGCCGTGCTTGAAAGGAAAATAACTATAAAACATGCCAACAACATTTTTTGTTGTTGTTGTTGTTATTTCACCGGATGTAAACAAATATGCACCGACACCGGTTTATTTTTAGGGATCATCCATTTAATAGTTTCAAAAGAAATTCTAAATTGCCAATAAACTATCTTTTCTCTCATTTAAACTCATGATAAATCATTGCAATTATTTTATTTGTATTCGTATCATAAGCGAAATGTCATATTGTTTTTATTATTTCAAAATATATGTTTCAAGTCTGCTCTACATTACAGATCGATCCCTAAAAATGCCCAAAAAAAAAAACAAAGTTAAAAATTCGTGATAAACAATCATCTTAATTTACCAATTTATCTCGGCAGGTTATTGAACACTGCAGATCATGAATAAAGGGTGGTTGGAGCTAGAGAGCGATCCAGGTATGCAGCTCATAGTTCGCCTCCATCATCCATGCCTCCAATTCTTGGCTGTAAAATGGGATAAATGTACCTTGTCAATTCGTACCCACACCATTTCGTGCACATTCCAGTTCGTACCCAACGTTTGGTCGATTCGTACCCATGCCTAGTCAATTCGTACCTGGAACCTAAAATGTCATCACCGGCCAGTCAAAATGCCCCAATCCAATATGGCAGCATAATAAGAATTTTCACGAAGATTTGCTAACACTCATTCGAAAACATCAATAAATAGAAGATCAACGGCTGCACATTTTCCATTTTATAGCCAAGAAGTTGCGCTACACCACATTCAACGGTAAAAAATTGTGGAATAACAATTCCATTTCGCGCATTAAAATATATCCAATAATCTGCAGGGCGTTTATGTTCATACTTCGCCATATTTTTTATTGACAGAAAATTCTACAATAATTATATGAGACAAAAATATTATCCTAAACTCACCTAATAAAGTGTGTATTAGCAAATTGTTTAGGTCACTCTCCATGAAGTAGAAAGTCATCAAAGAACGCTTCAAACACACATTTGGAAATACTACTCCGTCGTAACGCTTATGTAATGCAATATAATTAGTTATGTACTCAGAACTATAGATCTAAACCAGGTTTTTATTTGATATATTATTAAGGAGTTTGCTGTTCATGTTTTACGCTGATTTTTGTACTTTTCTCAAACAAAAAAATATATTGTTGATATAGATGCCCGGTAGGTCCACCGCTTTGGGTTGGCGCGTTGTAAATATTGCTATATTTTAAGATTATCAAGCATCTTACATTTTCTATTGTTATGCTAAAGTGCTGAATGCGTATGTCAGTAATATCATGAGGCACACTAATATTAATCAGCAGGTTGTGAGTTCGATAACCACATCAGCAGACTTTTTTTGTCGCGCCTGCTTGCGGACAGTGCGATATAGCCGGCACATTGGCGTACGTTCGTGCGTGCATCCGTCCGGGTTATAGCTTTTGGTTAAAGTTTTTCGGTATACTATCAAAGCCTCGGCAGGCGCGAAATGCGGGCTGCGGCCATCTAGTTTACTTGTTTTATTGCATTTAAATGAAGAGAAAAAACATCAAGTCTTCACAATTTGGATTATTACATTACTAGATGTTACTTTAAAGTGAAAGTGAATGGATTTATGCATCAGTCAATGTAAATCCCCGCCCCCCCCCCCCTCCGGGGGAGGGGCTGGGCTTTACGGGGCATACCCCGGGGATTTTACCTTTCATGATGCCCCGCACTGCGGGGACTTTACCGGGGCTTTAACTGTTGCTAAGAAATTGAGCGGGGACATACCCCGGGGCTTTACCGGGGCTTTACCGGGGTTTTATCAGACTGTTATCAAGATATGTACATGTATGTTTACCTGAATACTGTTGTGTGGGGAGGGGTGACATGGGTTTAAAACTGTTTAATACGATCTACTTTCACTGTGGACTTGTTTAATACTGGCAAATTTTGTTTAATATAAACAAAATTGTTTTCAAATAATTCCTCTGTTTATATGCACTGCCGTTATCCGTTATCCCAGCCTCCCCCCCCCCCCCAACACGTGGAAAATTCTGAGACATTCCCCCCCCCACACCACACTGAAGGAAAACCCGAGACCCACCCCCCCCCCCTGGAAAGTGATTCCCCAACCCCCCCCCCCCCCCCGGAAAGTCATTACCCGACCAACCCTGGAAAATCACGACCCCCCCCCCACCCCCCCCCACCTGGAAAGTGATTCTTTACCCGACAAACCCTGGAAAATCACGAGACCGCCCCCCCCCCCTGGAAAATCCCGAGACCACCTGGAAAGTGATTCTTTACCCAACAAACCCTGGAATATCCCGAGACCCCCCCCCCTGGAAAATCCCGAGACCCCCCCCTAATATCTATTTGGGTAAGGTCTGCATTCAAAACCAGGGGATCTTGTCAGAATTTGTTGAGTAATAATAATAATCCTAGGGAAGTTTCTAGTAATATAGGTAGGGTTAGGTTCAATATTGAAAAATAAGGATAAGCCTTAGGGGATTAAAAACATTAGGGTACGGTTAGCAGTCAAAATTAGGGTATCATGTCCAAAATTGTTAAGTAATAGTAATAATTGTAGGGAATGTGTCTATTAATACAGGTATGGTTAGAACTTAGGGGTGAGTAGTATTAGGGTTATGTCAGCAGTCAAAAGTAGGAGATAAATAGTATAAGGAATTAATAAATTTTTTAAAAAAAAATTAATAAAATTATGTTTTCAAAATTATTTAATTTTTATTTTTACAACCAAAATAATTATTCTAAAAAAATATATCCCAATTAATTTTGAAAAGAGGAATGTGTTGTTTGATTCCTTCATCAGAAAAATAAGATAAACCTATGTTAGGTTAGTTAACATTCAAAATTAAGGTTAGGTTAGCAGTCAAAGTTAAGGAATCTTTACAAAAATTGCTAAGTAATAATAATAATCCTAGGGATGTGTCTAGTAATATAGGTAGTGTCTAGTAACATAGGTAGGGTTAGGTTTTAAAAAAAATATATGGATAAGCCTTAGGGGATGGAAAGCATTAGGGAAAGGTTAGTAGTCAAAATTAGGAAGTCTCTTATCAAAGTCGTTTATTAATAATCATAATAATCCTAGGGGTGTGTTAAATACCATAGGTAGTGATAATCCTAAGAGGACAACTGCTAACTCAGGTTAGTTAGCAATCAAAATTAGCGTTAGTTATCAATCAAAATTAGGGATAAACCTTAGAGTATGAAAAAGTGGTAGGGTTGGGTTAACATTCAAAATTGGGATCAGGCCAGCAGTCAAAATCAGGGTTTCTATGTCAAAAATTGTTGAGTAATAATAATAATCTTATGGATGTGTCTAGTAATATAGGTAGGGTTAGGCCAATATATATATAAAAATATAATAATAAAAAAATATAATAAAAAAAATAATATATAAAAAAAAAAAAAAAAAATTAAAAAATAAGGAAAAGCCTTAGGGAATTGAAAGCATTGTGGTACGGTTAGCATTCAAAATTAGGGTATATGAACCAAAAATTGTTATAATTGTAGGGAATGTATATAGTAACACAGGTATGGTTAGGTCTTAGGGGTGAATAGTACTAGGGTTATGTCAGCAGATGAATAGCATTAGGGTTAGTTCAATATTGAACATTGAATAAGTAAACTAACACATATTGTATAGTGAATAAACAACACACACTATATAGTTTGCACCTATTTAACATCTATCGATTATATACAACAATATTACATGGCTAAAAACATATATAACAATGCATACAATAGTTAAAGTTTCAAGTTTACAATATCACCACCCCTGATTTTATAACAAAATAATAATAATAATAATAGACCTGTTTTTTTTAAATTATTTGAATTACATTTTTCAAATTTTTTATTTTTATTTTTTACAATCATATTAATTATTATAATTATAAAAAAATATATCCAGATTAATATAGAAAAGAGGAATGTGTTGTCTGATTCCTGTATCAGAAAATAATAAGATAAACCAATGCAGATCCATCTGATATAGCACTTATTGAGCCGGCTCATCAGGATCTACAACTGTATACCTAGCAGTTTAACCCTTCCAACACCACATACCTCATTATAGGCTTTGGCGTACGGTGTAGATCCTGATGAGGCGGTTCATAACGAGCCGTCCCATCAAGACCCGCACCGCTTCCAAGCATTCTCATAATTTTTTTAGCACAAAATAACCCATTTTCTGAATGGATCGGTCTGAAATTCTGCTACTGGTACATGGATTGGTGTGAACCCAAGCATGGAGTAGTCTATCTTGGTCACTTGGGGGTGAAATGCTGTATAGCTAGTTATTTGCACACGGCATTCTCAGCCTTGACATAAACGCAATCTGGTATCAAACAAAATTGAAACAGTATTTGTTGTATATATGTACATGTTGGGGCATTACCCCTTGTTCCTTTTTGTAATCAGGATCTATATTGGTTGCAAGACGAGCAGTCTTTATTGTTGAGTTGATAAATTGAAGTACAGCACTGAAACACTACAAGTATGCATCAGTTTAACAAACAAGCAATGATATTCTTATCTGAAGCGTGGGAGGTAGGAGGGAGTAGAGCGAAGGGTAATTTAACGATCGGCGTTCATCCTTACCGGAGCTAAGTGATTCTGGTGTGGCATGGACCTGACACCAGGTCAGGATATTCTAATTTCAGGGCTGAATATATAGTTTATGTAAATATTGAGCTCTGATTTAGGGAATTTCCCTCATTTTTTTTTACAGGTTGATTGATTATTGGTGTTTAAAGGCCTATCAACAGCCAGGATCATGTAAGGCCGGGCCAACAGATATAGAGACCAATATACAGGTCAAGTCGGTACATAATACTGTCATTATTCCACCTGGTTTCAAAATTAAAAGGCGAGGTAGGAGGGAGTAGCGAAGGGTAATTTAACGATCGGCGTTCATCCTTACCAGAATGCCGACGTACATGGTTTGGCCCTCGTGTACCAACCATTTCGGCCCGCTGGTACTTGAGAGCTAAATCCTGTTATGCCCCATTAAGAAAGTAATAGGATTACCGGTAAAAGCTAATCGTATTGCTTTTGGGGTGATCTCAGTGATTCTGGTGTAGCATGGACCTGGCACCAGGTCAGGATATTCTAATTTAAGGGCTGAATATATAGTTTATGTAAATATTGAGCTCTGATTTCGGGAATTTCCCTCATTTCTTACAGGTTGAATACAGGATAGTCCATCCTGTTGGCCCGGCCTTACATGACCCTGGCTGTTGATAGGCCGTTAAACACCAATAATCAATCAATCTTATCTGAAGCTCTGATTTATATTGCATACGGTACACAGGAGCTATTCACATGTAAATATATTGTAAACAATTGTATACCTAGCAGTTAAAAGGGATATCTTTTCTTTTAGGCATATGCACGGATATAGAGACCAATATACAGGTTGAGTCGGTACATAATACTGTCATTATTCCACCCGGTTTCAAAATTAAAAGGGGGAGGTAGGAGGGAGTAGCGAAGGGTAATTTAACAATCGCGTTCATCCTTACCGGAATGCCGACGTACATGGTTTGGCCCTCATGTACCAACCATTTTGGCCCCCTGGTACTTGAGAGCTAAATCCTGTTATGCCCCATTAAGAAAGTAATAGGATTAAAAGCTAATCGTATTGCTTTTGGGGTGAGCTAAATGATTCTAGTGTGGCATGGACCTGGCACCAGGTCAGGATATTCAATATTGAGCTCTGATTTTGGGAATTTCCCTCATTTTTTACTATCTGCATCACATACAATTGAAAACCACGTATTGTTTAATTTACGCCATTTGCTTCCCTTCAAAAGAAAAGATATCTCTTTAACCTTTCCAACACCATATACCTTTTTATAGGCTTTGGTGGACGGTGTAGATCCTGAAAGGCGGTTTCTAACGAGCCGTCTCATCAGGACCTGCACCGCTTGCAAACATTCTCATAATGTTTTGGCACAAAATAAATCTTCAAAAATAGAATGTGTTTGTGTTGGCTTGATATTTTGATACACGTACGCTTTGAGTATTAAACCTATTACCAAGACGCTGTAGACGGTGTCTGGGCACCGTGTAAGTTTGTACTGTTTAATTTAGATTCATGAAGACGGTGATCAACACATTGTCTGTCGCTTTCACTGTATGTTGTTCGCAGCACTCTCTCAAATTTAGTCACACGGAGGGGTTCTTTCGTCATGGGTGGGAGGTAGGAGGGCGCAGCGAAGGGTAATTTAACGATCGGCATTCATCCTTACCGAATGCCGACTTATATGGTTTGGCCCTCATGTGCCAACCATTTCGGCCCCCTGGTACTTGAGAGCTAAATCCTGTTATTCCCCATTAAGCAAGTAATAGGAATAAAAGCTAATCGTATTGCTTTTGGGTTGAGCTAAGTGATTCTAGTGTGGCATGGACCTGGCACCAGGTCAGGATATTCAATATTGAGCTCTGATTTTGGGAATTTCCCTCATTTTTTACAGGTTGAATACAGGATACTCCATCCTGTTGGCCAGGCCTTACATGACCCTGGCTGCTGATAGGCCGTTAAACACCAATACTCAATCAAATTGAAAAATCCCCATCTCAAGAATGGACTAGTCGGAAAATTTGAATGGCCCAATGCAATCGCTCCGAACGTATAAAGCATGGAACAATCCATCAAGTTACTTGGGGTTGAAAGGGTTAAGATACACGTATCTATCCATTGTTGACTATTATTATGGCCCCAAGAAATGGAATTTTGTGGCCATTATGTTTTGCACGTGTCTGTCCGTCTGTCCGTCCGTCTGTCTGATTCGTCCGTCACACTATGTATACCTTGTGCGTTCAAGTCTGTTTCTCAGCCACTGGAACATATACAGCCACCACAAACTTGGACAATGTGATCAGCTGTACACCAGAAACCAACATAAAGCTTTGACCTTCATTTGACCTTGACCTACTTTTTCCACGTTTATATCGACTTAGTGTTTTTTGTGAAATCATGTTTATTCGGGAAATGGTCTCGTGGGGCCATCGCTGTGTTTTTGATACAGACACGATTTTCTAGTTAATATTTGTACATGTACTTGCACAAGCAGGGAAAATGGTCAGGTAGTTTTCTCAATTTTTGCAGTATTATAAACACTCGACATTTGAACTCGCTCACACAAATCAACTCTTGGGAAGTATAATATAAAAATACAAGAAACTTTGATGATATGTTTAATACATAGAGTGATACCTGGTCACAGAGTTATATTAAAACATTATAGTATTTCAATATGTCTACAATATTAGAACCGTAAATTTAATAGGAATGTGCCCCGCAGGGCGGGGCTTTTACCGGGGCTTTTACCAACCAGATGGCCCCGCAGTGCGGGGCATTTTACCGGGGCTTTTACCGACCATGTTGCCCCGCAGTGCGGGGCCTTCACCGGGGCTTTAACAGCAACGAAAATATAAGCCCCGCTATTCCCCCGGAGGGGGGGGGCGGGGACTTACATTGACTGATGCATTAACGTCCCAGCAACAGCTAAGGTCATATAGAGACGGGACCACAGTTTAAAGTCTCATCCGACAGACCAGTGGGATGGAAATACTATGACTGAATGAAATTATTTGTTGATGCCCTAGGCGAGGTTGCACAACCTCCGGATTAGAAGTCAGGTGTTCTAACCCCTAGACTACAACCCATCCATAGATGTTACTTTAAACAATATTAATTAATTAACTCTATGTTTATTATGCTTGTTTATACATTGTAAGTTATGGTATTTGACCAAAAGTTTAACATGAGGTCATCTCTCTCCTACAAATGTTATAGATGTTATATATACAACTAACATGGAATAGAAACTATATTGCTGAACTGTTTACATTGCACATATTGTCTGTGAACATTTATGAGGTTGATCTTCCAAAATAAGCAATTGTATCTTACTTCTGCTTTCAGGACTGTTCACATTGCTGCTGCAGGACTTTGGTAAGATTTCCATTTACTTCCTATCTTGTCAGGTATGACCAATTAGATGAATAGAAAGAATTGGGATGTTATTACATTTACAAGGTCTCATTAAATGTAGACACTGTAGACCCTGATCAGATATTCTGTATTGTTTGCCATTCATGCAGTGACAGCCCTATGGCACTTCAAGCAGCATCACTTTGATTCAGGCTGTAGATCCAGGAGCTAGAATTCTGTAAATTACCATAAGCTCTCAGTCACAGTAATCAGAGCTCCAGATAAGGTGCGTATTGGCGTGTTTTACACACTTATTTTATGCAGCAATGTGAAAATACGCATTGATTTTCAAATTGAATAGTGAAAATACTGTAATAAAGATGAACATTTATTTAGTTGAGCTGCAAATAGCTGCACGTTTTCCGCTTTATATGCAACAGGTTGCACTATATCGCTACACAGTAAAAATGTGCGTAATAGCTTTTACACTTCGCGCACTAATATATAGAAAAAACCTGCAGGGTATTCACGTTCATACTTCGCTACATTGTTATTGAGAGAAACTATACACACGTCTTCTACACATATTGAAGATGTGCACCTTGGTGTTTTTATGCCGAAACAATATTTTTTACCTTTTTAACTTAGCCATTTTTTCTACATTTTTGTATACAATTCTATATAGAGTACAGAGTTTGTGTACACAACTCCTCTGAAACCGTTCAGTCGATCGATCTGAAACTATACACATGTCTTCTACACATATTGAAGATGTGCACCTTGTTGTTTTTATGCCGAAAAAATATGTTTTTAACAAAAATATCACCTTTTTAACATAGCCATTTTTTCTACATTTTTGTATACAATTCTATATAGGGTACATAGTTTGTGTACACAACTCCTCTGAAACAGTTCCACATTCGATCTGAAACTATACACATGTCTTCTACACATATTGAAGATGTGCACCTTGGTGTTTTTATGCCGAAAAAATATTTTTTTAACAAAAATATCACCTTTTTAACATAGCCATTTTTTCTACATTTTTGTATACAATTCTATATAGGGTACATAGTTTGTGTACACAACTCCTCTGAAACAGTTCCACATTCGATCTGAAACTATACACACGTCTTCTACACATATTTTAGATATGCACCTTGGTGTTTTTATGTCGAAATATTTTTTTTTTAACAAAAATATCACCTTTTTAACTCGGCCATGTTTTCTAAATTTTTCTATCCAATTCTATATAAGTTCTACTATACACATCTCTATACCTAAATTAGTATACCTGTTTATCACAACAAGAGGAAGAAATAATGCTATAGATTTTCAAATTCTCATTAATGTTTCTTGCCTTGGTAACAGCTTCACATTTCTGCATCTTCGCTGTCTGGCCCATCTTCGATAGGCTTATTTTGTGACTTACGGCACTCTTGTTTAAACTTAGTTTTATTTTTTATCATTTGTTCCCTATTTAATAAGGAAGAAAATCAATACTACATTTTTAAAAGTAAAATATGCATTGAATTTGAAATCTGGGGGTATAATACTCTTTAGATACAAAACTTATCTGGACCTCTGTAGTAATGATGGCATTTTATTCAACAGGCGTAAAAGGAGTGCAGGTTGAGGAGATTTATGATCTACAGAAGCCTATTGAGGGGTAAGTGGTGTACGGCCTACAGAAGCCTATTGAGGGGTAAGTGGTGTACGGCCTACTGAAGCCTATTGAGGGGTAAGTGGTGTACGGCCTACAGATGCCTATTGAGGGGTAAATGGTGTACGGCCTACATATGTCTATTGAGGGGTAAGAGGTGTACGGCCTACAGAAGCCTATTGAGGGGTAAGAGGTGTACGGCCTACAGAAGCCTATTGAGGGGTAAGTGGTGTACGGCCTACATATGCCTATTGAGAGGTAAGAGGTGTACGGCCTACAGAAGCCTATTGAGGGGTAAGTGGTGTACGGCCTATAGATGCCTATTGAGGGGTAAGAGGTGTACAGCCTACAGAAGCCTATTGAGGGGTAAGTGGTGTACGGCCTACATATGCCTATTGAGGGGTAAGAGGTGTACAGCCTACAGAAGCCTATTGAGAGGTAAGTGGTGTACGGCCTACACATGCCTATTGAGGGGTAAGAGGTGTACGGCCTACAAAAGCCTATTGAGGGGTAAGTGGTGTATGGCCTACATATACCTATTGAGGGGTAAGTGGTGTACGGCCTACATATGCCTATTGAGGGGTAAGTGGTGGATGGCCTACATAAGCCTATTGAGGGGAAAGTGGTGTACGGCCTACAGATGCCTATTGAGGGGTAAGTGGTGGACGGCCTACATATGCCTATTGAGGGGTAAGAGGTGTATGGCCTACATATGCCTATTGAGGGGTAAGGGGTGTACAGCTTACATATGCCTATTGAGGGGGTAAGCGGTGTACGGCCTACAGAAGCCTATTGAGGGGTAAGTGGTGTACGGCCTACAGATGCCTATTGAGGGGTAAGTCGTGGACGGCCTACATAAGCCTATTGAGAGGTAAGAGGTGTACAGCCTACATATGCCTATTGAGGGGTAAGAGGTGTACAGCCTACAGAAGCCTATTGAGGGGTAAGAGGTGTACGGCCTACAGAAGCCTATTGAGGGGTAAGAGGTGTACGGCCTACAGATGCCTATTGAGGGGTAAGAGGTGTACGGCCTACAGAAGCCTATTGAGGGGTAATTGGTATTGTACTCTCTCAGGCGGTCCTGGCAGTCAGTCCTGAATGCTATAGAGGACTAAGTTTTCGATACCATGAACAATCCTATGAAGGGATAAGTTGTCAAAAGCTACCCAAGTCTACAGAGGGGTGAGTGGTCTGGAATAATGGCCTACGGAAGCCTATTGAGGGGTAAGTGGTCAATAACCTACATAGCTATATACAGGGGTAAGTGGTCTATTGCCTAGAGTAGCATATTGAGGGGTAATTGGTCTATAACCTACAGAAACATATACAGAAATAACTGGTCTATAACTTGCAAAATCATACAGAGGGGTAAGTTTTTCTATAACCTACACTGTAATACTCATATAATTATATCCTACTGAAGTGGGTGGCAGGTGGGAGCACGTGATGGGTAATTTAACGATCGGGGTTCATCCTTACCGGAATTCCGACTGGAGACCTGGTTTAGCCCTCACATACGTCTTTGGCATTTTGTATGTGACAGTTGAATCTGGTTATACCCCTTATATGAGTATTACGATTATTCGTAATCCTATTTTAGGGGAAGGGGCCAAGTGACTTTGGTGTGGTATGGACCTGCCACCAGGTCAGGTTATTCTAATTTCAGGGCTGAATATATTGTTTCTCGATGTAAATATTCAGTTCTGATTTTGGAATTTTCCCCCCAATGCAGCAGGTTAAAACTGGATCGAACCCGTTTGCCCGGCCTTACATGACCTTAGCTGTTGATAGGCCGTTAAACACCAATAAACAAACAAACAAAATATCCTACTGAAATACTCAAAAATAGAAGTCCTATTGAGGGGTAAGTGGTTTATAACCTACATTTATTGATGCCCCATGTTGTGAAATATGCACGATACTGGTATCAATTTGCCACTGCCTGGAACAATGGACTTCATCACTGGAGGCGGTAGGTTCAGCTCCCATCATACGCATGAAAAATACTTTCATAATATTTCCATCGCACTGGTCTTTCAACTGAGACTTGAAACCGCGGACTTGTCTCTTATATGGCCGTAACTGTTGCTGGGATGTTAACTCCTAAGGCCTTTCACCTTTTATTTTTGCTGATTGTCGTTGCAGCCCAGCGTATGGCTTCATTTTCCTGTTCCGTTGGATCGAGGAGCGCCGATCACGCAGGAAGACAATCACCGAAGAGGAAACCTTTCTCCAAGATGACAGCATCGTCAACAGTATCTTCTTTGCCCAACAGGTTGGTTATCACAATGTGTCACGATTTGGGATGACATCCCGGCTTTTAGCCAGATTTCTGAAAACCCAATGTATATGTGACTTTGACTGGAGAAATGGGCTTATAGGATTGGTGGCCAGTGTACCACTGATCAAATAGCTCAGTCATGTTGCCTGATAACGATCTGTATCGCTTGTTAGTAGCTTGGTGGACGTTTGATGGAATAGTGAAAAGTGCAGATCACTAGTTACAAAGCCCATAAGCCCTATTTCTCCAATAACAGCCACATCTATACCAGTAATTTGGAATGGCTGTAATAACTGTAGTTACAACTTGTAGCCCAAACCCATTCGCTCTAGTAAATCATATATCATTAATATACCTGTATGTGAGTGTCTAACTAGAGCAGTAGCATTGTTAAAATCAAATCAGTAATTGAAGGGGTCAGTGGAAGAAGGGGGCTAACTCCATTAGGGAGTTAGCCCCTTTTTTCCATTGACCCCTTCAATTGTGAAAGAAACTTTTACGGAACATACTTTCATATTAGAGAATGTTGAAACTGACCTGAAGGATACGGTGATCACTGCAACAGACAAAGGTGAGTCTTGATTATACCCCCACAAACAAAGTTCAGGGGATGGGGGTATACAGGAGTCTGCTTGTCTGCATGTACTCTGAAAATCTTGTAAACGTATTTCATGAAATTATGCAGACGGTACAAATCACATGTCTCATTTGTGTTCACCTATGTCATGTACCGTATATAACAACGTTATAACCTGCTTACCTCCTTTTTTGTGTTACTAGATGATTCCCAACTCATGTGCAACCCACGCCCTGCTGAGTGTTCTACTAAACTGTGAAAAGGTCAACTTGGGGGTCACGCTCGCGACTCTCAAGAACTACTCGAAAAACATGAACCCTGAGGTAACATTCTTGTGTCATCTGAAGGATGGCTTGATGGAGTATGGATTGAGCATTGGACTTCGAGGTGGTGGGTTTAATCACAGGTGGAAGACTCGGACCTGTGACACACAAAAAATGCCCATTAAAAATCCAATTACCCCACCCACCTGATCTTGTACTGTACTGTGATCTTTACAGATGACAGTACAGTACGAGATCAGGTGGGTGGGGTAATGGGATTTTTAATGGGCATAGCGAGATCAGATGGGTGGGTTAATGGGATTTTTAATGGGCATTTTTTGTGTGTCACAGGTCCGAGTGTTCCACCTGTGGGTTCAATCCCCATCTTAGGCATGAACAAATAGAATGTCCATCCCTCTGGTGTTTCTGATGAGGGATGGGCTGTGGCCTAGGGGATATGGCATTGGACCGCGGCTGTGAGTTCAAGCTTCACCCAATGCGAGAAAAATACTTACAGAGTATTTTCATCCCACTGGTCTGTCGGATGAGACTTTAAACTGTGGTCCCGTCTCTATATGAACTTAGCTGTTACTGGGACGTTAAAGGTACATGCCCACTCAGTAGGTTATACTATAGGGAGACAGATAGTATTGTATATTCTGTAGATATGAAATTTTCTGGCAAACTAAACATTCATTAACCATTACCCCACGTAGTGATGAGCATTATTATACATTTTATATCCGACATAAATTTCCACACTGATATCAGGGGTGATAACCGTGTTTCCTTAAAATGTTAGCGGACAATACTATTTATTCTTTGTATTTATACCCCCCGCAACGAGTTGTGGGGGGGTATACTGGAGTCAGGTTGTCCGTCCGTGCGTGCGTCCGTCCGTGCGTCCGTAAACTTAACATCAGAGAAATATTGTTATAACTTCTATTTCCTTCATCTAAAATGCTTAATATTTCACACATGCATTCCTGTAAGGCTCTACTACCATGCTGTGCCAAATCCACGACCGTCCAACCCCCGCTGATCCCAAGGTCAAGGTCAAATACTTTGTCTCTTTATAAAACTTAACATCAGAGAAATATTGTTATAACTTCTATTTCCTTCATCTAAAATGCTTAATATTTCACACATGCATTCCTGTAAGGCTCTACTACCATGCTGTGCCAAATCCACGACCGTCCAACCCCCGCTGATCCCAAGGTCAAGGTCAAATACTTAATCTCACACGCATTGCTCCAATGGACCTCTACCACCCTGTGACAAATTCACGTGCATGCCGCTCCCGCTAAGCCCAGAGTCAAGGTCGCAAGCCCACACACTTGAACATTTTTATTAGCTCGACTATTCGAAGAATAAGTAGATCTTATGTTGTCACCCCGGCGTCGGCGTCACCGTCACGCCTTGGTTAAGGTTTTTAGTCAACCTTGTATATGGAATACTACTGGCCCTACACCCACCATACTTGCACAACTTCATCTCCTAGTGATGTACATCAATAACCCCTGATCTATATTTGACCTTGACCTACATTTCCTCTTGAATTACTTAGTTAATTCCCCTTCCCCGGTTAAGGTTTTTAGTCAACCTTGGTTAAGGTTTTTAGTCAAGCTTGTACATGGAATACTATTGTGCATACAGACACCATACTTGGACAACCTTTTCTCATAGGGATGTACATCAATAACCCCTGGTCTATATTTGACCTTGACCTACATTTCCTCTTCAATTACTTAGTTAATTCCCCTTGGTTAAGGTTTTTAGTCAAGCTTGTATATGGAATACTCCTGGCCCTACACCCACCATACTTGGACAACTTCATCTCCTAGGGATGTACATCAATAACCCTTGATCTATATTTGACCTTGACCTACATTTGACCTTGACCTACATTTCCTCTTCAATTACTTAGTTAATTCTCCTTGGTTAAGGTTTTTAGTCAAGCTTGTATATGGAATACTCCTGGGCCTACAGCAACCATACTTGGAAAACTTCATCTCCTAGTGATGTACATCAATAACCCCTGACCTATATCTGTCATTGACCTACATTTAACCTTGAATTACTTACTTAATTTCCCTTGGTTAAGTTTTTTAGTCAACCTTGGTTAAGGTTTTTATGCAGGCCGCAGCCACCTTGTTTGTCAAGCTATGTGTACATCGACAACCCTCGTAGTCGAGCTATGCTGTTCTCCTACAGCTCTTGTTACATATTTTATGGGTACCTGGGCCCACGCGGGGGTATTCCGTAAGCCTCGCTTACTGACCAATCTAGTTATGTTTTGATGTGTAATGATCATACATTATAATCTGTCTAACATATTATTTTTTTCAGGTGACACATTTAGTTATTACCGGGTATAAATAATTAAAACATATCATGCCTCATTTGCATATGAAAATAGCCTGATACCACCGTGAGTCACTATCAGTAAAATAAATATTACTAAATGATTATATTTGTTTTAATAGTGGGCACTCGTAATTTTTAGAACAGGTGGAATAGTAACACAATTATACACTTATTTCATTATTTTAAAGAACATGTTGTGCCTACTGAGTGGGCATGTACCTTTAAACCCATTCACTTTTACTTTCTTTCTGATGAGATTAGAAACCGAGGTCCTGTCTCTATATGGCCTCAGATGTTGCTGGGACGTTACACCCTTTCACTTGTCATGTTTTTGTTTTTCATCTGCATGTACACTAATCACAAACTACTGTTACCGGAAGATACCTATTGCATTCACGTCTGTCACTTTCAAGAATGCGACACCTCATTCTGCAGATGTCGTTTTGAGGAACACACTTTCACGCATAATCTACGTCTGCGACCAGCGTAGCCTCAGATCTGGGGCTACGCTGTTCGCCATTCAGTTAATGAAGTAGCAGTACTGTCGTCAGTCAGCCATTCAGACGATAGTCATAGTGTGTTGCTGTAAAATGGACCACAATCTAGATTTGTTGTACCATGGAAATGTCATAATGTGCTTTTTCTCAGCCGCTGTCCCATTTACCAGTCATGCTCTGGTGACTCGAAGGGTATGTAGTTTTCGTATTTCCGTCCTTTCGTTTATCTTGCCGTCAGTTCATCTGTCAGATTTGCGGTAAAGTTTCTGGGTACCCATTATCTCTGTAACCATAAGTCGGCTTGACTTGAAACTGCATGTACTTATTTATCATCATCCATATTTTCAATCTATAGCTCACCCATGCAGCTTTCTTGACCACGGTCAAGGCCAAATTACTTTGAAATTTGTGTTAAAGTTTTTAAAATATTTGCGTTAAAGTATTTCAGTACACAATATCTCTGAAACCATTAGTCAGACTTGATACATCAAATACTTCTTTATCATCACCCATAATTTCATTCTATAGCCCACCCATGCGGCTTTCATGCTCAAGGTCGAGGCCAAATGAAAATATTTGGTTATCTGACCAGGCGGAGGTCGGGGGTATCCGTGAGCCCCTGCTCATTTGCTCTAGTTTCAAGTATGAATTAGGATAACTTGCTCAGAAATTGAGAAACACGGTCCTGGTAATTTTGACATTTTCATCATAATAGCTGGCAAGGAGTGTCTCGTGTTAACAACATTCAGTCAACCTTTCATTTTAATTTATCAATCAATTTCATCAGGGAATATTCACAAATTGTGTCGATCTTGATGAGATTTTGTGCCGATTGGATTGGTTGCAAAATTAATATATCTAAATCCATTCCATTTACTTAGGGGTGAAAGGGTTAATTTACTTAAATGTTGTTCCGTTTCAGAACAAGGGTTACGCCATTGGAAATATGCCAGAACTTGCCAAAGCACACAACAGCCATGCAAGGTAACAGATGTACTTGCTATAAATGATATTTCATGTTTAATCCTTTCAACACCACATGCCTGTATAGTGGTATTGGCACACCGTGTGGATCCCGATGACTCCGCTCGTGACGAGCCATCTCATAAGGATCTGCACTTTTTGCTTGTAATTTTCATATTTTTGAGAACAAAAACACCCCCTTTTTATTCCCTCGCCGATAGGCAAGAGGTGATATAGAGAATAGTAGGTTAATGCCGTGAATGGGAAAAAATATCTGGCAAGGCTTAGGAAACGAGATGGGCGAGGCTCTGCCGAGCCCATACCGTTTCCGTACCGCGCCAGATAGTTTTTCCCATTCACGGCACTAACCTACTATTCTATTTATCCCGTCAACATTGTCAAACAACATTTAAATCAACTTAACTTAGTTAATTTAGGCTTCAAACGCGAGATAAGTTAGAACCGAATTGCATCAACTAATCCTTTGCGCTCACAACATAGTTTGATACTTTATGGTTGTAATAATCTCTTAATGAACAGCCATGACAGTAAATTGATAAATATTTGTTTTAGCCTTTAGGTACTTTACTCATCTAAATGTTTACAGAATAATCTTATCATGTTACAACGATTTTGTTTCTATTCATTTCATCATTCCTGGATGATGGAAATAGAAAAAAACAAGATGGCGGCTTTGCAAATTAATCCTATTTAGAGTGGTGACCAGCTGAATCAATGCGACCAGAATTAACCAGTACAAAATGTATACTTCAGGCGGGTTTAACATATGAATGTTCTGTTGATAATTTAAGTCTGTATATTTTGTCACCGACAATGTAAAATTACAACTTCTTGTCAACAAAATATACTGTCAAAATTCATCAGACCCATCTATTTTCAATTCGGAGCAGGTTCCGCAACGATTGCGAGCTGTCCAGAATAATAATCAACACGACAAACAACTGTTTTATTTGTTTATTCCTTACCTGACTGGAATCACTGGGAGCAGCCATTTTTATTTTAAATGACGTAGTAGACTTGCTGACGTACTTATAATTATGACGTCAGTCATGTCTGAATGACGCACGGAACGGGGAAGAGAGCGAACAATTGGAAATTGAGGGTCGTAATGGAAATGGCTTTGGCATCCAGAAAATGGCATGAACTTAATTTTAACAATTTTATTTTCCGTTGATTACTTTTTTATTTTCGAAATTTAACCCACACGTACACTGTGAACAGTCCCATTTTCACCCGTCTGATCAATCAGGCACTGACCAACATTGTAGTTTCGACATTTCTTTGTAACCGCGTATGAATTGTGATTAGGTCGTATTGACAGGATATCAAATATGTTTCACGGCACCGTGTTTCACGGCACATAGGCACTGCGTTGACGGGATAAATAGCGTTAGTCCATGTACTTATGTGCGTAGTAACATCTTTCATTTTTCAATAACTCATGAACCGCTTCACTGATTTTGATAATATTTGGCCACAATGTGTGTATAGGGATGATGCTTTGTTTTGCATACGACCCACATCGGACCGCCCATGGTCAAGGTCACTGAGGACTTAAGTTCACCTTGTTTTATAAGGTAAAAATGTTAAAGTTTATTTCTTTTTTCATTAGCTCATGAACTGCTTCATTGATTTTGATAATATTTTGTTACAATGTGTGTATGGATGCTACTTTGTTTTGCAAATGACCCACTTCCACCCGCCCATGGTCAAGGTCAATGAGTACTTGAATTTTTGTATTAAGGCTGCCAGCGAGGGGATTAGCTTTGTTTAACAATCCAGTTCTTGTCATAAATAGACTAGTCTGAAAACCATTTGTGACGATTGGATTGGTCAGAAAATTAACATATCAAAATCCATTCCAGTTACTTAGGGGTGATTGGGTTAAGCCCTTGATACTATATTTAGATGATACATATTTTGATAAATTATAAATAAATATGTATATTGATGAACACAGTAGTAGTTGTGGTCCCATGCATCAGATTTAAAAACAATAATTTAAGCATGTTAACCCTTACACTGCGGAATACGAAAATTGTCGTCTGCTTTTGTTTTGTTTTGTGTCTTGTTTCTCAATAAAACATGGTTTGACAGCCTTTTAGAATCATTTCCAATGGAAATGATTCTAAAGTGCTGTAAAACCATGTTTTTATTATTGGCCAAATATAAAACTACAGCAGATGATAATTTTTGTTCCTAGCATTCTAAGGGTTACTGAAGAAGACTACTCTTTGACGGTGTACCGTAAAACAACATTCATTCTATCAAATATTGTTTATTCCTCTGAATGATGTTATTTGACCAAATTCTGACTACCTGAGAAAAAGATGATCATGATCTACACCGTTTACAAATATGCAGCCATATGTTTACTAAAGGAGATAATAAGCTGCCAGACATCACCAACACATGCGACTCGCCACTTTCTAAGCCAAATACGTTTCACTTATTTCACATGTTTCAAGATTTAACCCCAAAACTTTGCTACCAAATTTAATGACTACTTGTTTAACAGGAAATGGAAAATCTACACGTGGATGGGATACTGCATTATAAACTTGGCTAATTATAAGTATGTTATTGTTCACATATTGGATCTTAAAGGAACTAACTGCTGAGGTCGCCACTCATATTTAATTCCTTAAAAATGCAGTACGTGAACAATAACTTATACTTATTGAGTTTTTTACCCATGTATCTGCTATTAAATCGCTTAGCATACACATGGAGCTTGCTACAGATACATATTTATTTTGTTTAAAGGCATGAGGAAGTTGTTCCAAAGACAATAGCAACTGTTCAATATGCAGGCTGATCTGGGGATTGCACAGCAATTCATGTTCAAAAAATAATTGTGCTGATACATTCGGAATACACCTTTACGGGAATAATTTTGTTATTTCTCAATGAAAATATATGTTGTGACCACCATTTGAACCGTCTCAACGAGACGGTTCAAATGGTGGTCGCGACATATACTTCTAAGCAGATATAAAGAAAACATTTATGATTTTCCACAAGCAAAATGTTGTATCCTCAGCATTAAGTGGGTTAAACTTTGTCATTATATGACGTTTCCGAATGACGCAATGTAAACAAGTCCACATTCCATTTATCCAAAGCTACATTACACTTGTGTATTTTACAGCATACAGGATTCCTGTATTGATAAATAGAGTACCAATCTAGTGTCCTTAGATGTCAAATTTATCAGACTCGGCTTGGAAACGGTATGAATTCCGAAGCTGAACCTGATAAATTTGATATCAAAGGATCTCGGTTGGTATTGATGACAACGTGGAATAGACAGTAGGATGGTAATCGCTAAGACGTTTGCTGACGTTTCATTAGCTAAGCAAGGTCAAATTAATGTTATCGGATGATATTAATTACTTGGGGTTCCCTATGCTACATTCCATTACCAAGTACATGTAATACTAAATGCCTGGTATTCTCTGTATTTGCACCCAGACAAGACCCAGCGCGACTGCCAGAGAAGCAGCAGGGTATGACGGTGCGGACGATGGAGGCCTTCCACTTTGTGAGCTACGTACCAATCAATGGCCGCCTGTTTGAGCTGGATGGACTCAAGCCATACCCTATAGACCATGGTAAGTGCTACTCGGTGTATGCATATACATCACTTCATATGAGACAAGCCATCTGATTTTGTGCCTAAGAAGTTGTGTGATTTTTCATGAAAAATATTTACAATAACTATTTGTAAATGATAGCAAATGTTGACAAAATTGTCAGAGCAAATGTGGAATAGAATTCTGCATTTGCTCCGAAATATTTTTGAACTTTCGACATCATTTTCAGAAAATGTCACAGTTTCTGTAAATATTTTTCATGAAAAATCACATATCTTTGGTACAATATCACATGGCTTGTCTGATATCTGGGCCAGCGTATACAACGTTTATGGCGTATTGCATATGGGAATTTCCTGTAGCCTATTTCACCAACATTGCAAAGTATACTTTTCTAGCAAAGTATACTTTGAGGGAGAAGTTTTCAATTTAAGGATAAATTTATTAATTTTTAGCCAGGTTTTTTGAAAAAAAATCCAGGCTATTGGATTGGCGAAAGCCGGGCGGGCGGGCGGGCGGGCGTTTGGGCGGGTGGGCGGGCGGTTTCAGCAGGCGGGCGGGCGGCGTCCACAATCAATGTTAAGTTTTTGTGTTTGAGTCCATTTCTTTGTTACTGTACCACCTAGGACCACCAAATTTTCACAGCTTCATAATCAAGGGATGCCCACCACATATCACTATCCAACATGTTACTTTTTTTTTAACTTCACCCATTTTTTCCGCGCAGTCGACTTAGCCATTTTCAATGTTAAGTTTTCGCGTTTTCAATGTTAAGTTTTCGTGTTTAAGTCCATTTGCTTTGGTACTGTACCACTTAGGACCACCAAACTTTCACAGCTTCATAATCAAGGGGTGCCCACCACATATCACTATCCAACATGTTACTTCTTTTTTAACTTGACCCATTTTTTCCGCGCAGTCGACTTAGCCATTTTCAATGTTAACTTTTCGCGTTTACAATGTTAAGTTTTCGTGTTTAAGTCCATTTCTTTGGTACTGTACCACCTAGGACCACCAAACTTTCACAGCTTCATAACCAAGGGGTGCCTACCACATACAACTATCCAACATGTGACCATTTTTTTACCTTCACCTATTATTTCTACGTAATTGACTTAGCCATTTTCAACGTTAACTTTTTAACGTACGTCTGGTTAGAGTTTTTTGGTTAAAACTTTTTCGTTATACTATATCTCTGCAACTGCTTCGCCCATTACCTTGAAACTTCACATGGGTGTTTATCATCGTCCATATTTTCACTCTAACCCCCAACCGTGCGGCCCCTGTGCGCAATGTCAAGGTCAAATTACTTTGAATTTATTTGTTAAAGTTTTTTCGTGTACTATATCTCTGCAACTGCTTCACCCATTACCTTGATACTTCACATGGGTGTTTATCATCATTGTCGCACCTGCTTGCGGAAAGCGCGATATCGTCGGCATTTTGGCATACGTCCGTCCGTCCGTACGTCCGTGTGTCCGGTTAAAGTTTTTTCGTTAAAGTTTTTCCATCTACTATATCTATTTTTTTAGTGTCCATGCCTCGCCCAAAGCGCGACATGCAGGCCACGGCCATCTAGTCTACAAAAAGTGGGTATAATTATGTTATCCAAGAGTCCATGCTTGGAAAAAACCTGGCCTTCGTGGCTTTGCCTCGTTATTATACTGAATTTATTACATTATCACAGCCATTTTGGCTGTGATAATGTAATAAATTCAGTATAATAATTCTGCATACTTTTAATCATCAAATATATGCAGTTGTTAGTTCTATATGAAATAATGCATTTCGGGAAAAATAAATTATTACTCCCTCAAAGTATACTTTGCTAGAAAAGTATACTTTGCAATGTTGGTAAAATAGGCTACAGAAATGGATTTTGAAAATCGGTGATATATGTTGTAAATACTGATCTTGGGCTGTAAGTTTGTCAACTAAGTTATCCATATGTTAGGTAAGTGTCACTCTATCCATTACTGAGTCTCTGTCTGTATGTGTGCAGGTCCATGGAATAAACATGAAGATTGGACAGAGAAGTTTCGGCGAGTCATTACAGAGAGGCTGGGCATGGCAACAGGAGGGTAGGTTGTGTTTCTATGAAAACATCATTATACATGTTAATTCCATACTTATCTGATCACTAGAATACCTTACTAGTGTGTTTTGATATCACATTTTTCCTGCTCAGAAATGGTTGGTTCTAAATGGTGAAGCTCGGAATCAACAGTGTTAAAGATGGTAATTGGTGGGTAATTGAATAAATACTTTAAAATTAGATTCAAATCAAACAATATTTTTTCACAACAACACATTAAAACAACATCCAATATATGTCTGTCTACATTGGCATAAACTTTGCTGAGTTGACTGAATGGTGAAGCGCGGATGCACAAGCTGATCTGGACCTACGTTGGTCACTCATGTCATAAGGCTCGTAGTCTCCGCTTTGGCTCATGTTGTATTTCTACTGTGACGTAACCTTCCCTGAATTGACTAAATGGTGACCAGAACGGATGCGCAAGCTGATCTGGGCCTGAATGGTGGCCAGTGTAGGCACAGATCGGACTGTGCAGATGCACAGGCTGATCCTGGGCTAGGCTTGTCATAAAATCCCTAGTCTCAGCCGTGGCCAATATTTGTCTGTCTACAGTGACTTTAACTTCTTTGAATTGATTGAATTGTGACCAGCATAGGCTCGGGTCTATGATGGCCACAAATGTCATAAGGGACCTTGTCTTGGCTGTGGCCAATATTGTCTCGCTACAGACACTTAAACCTTGCTGAGTTGACTGAATGGTGACTAGCATAGACTCAAATCAGACTGATCTGGGTCTATGCTGGTCACACCTGTCATAAGGCCCTTCTTCTGCACTGTGTCCCATGTTAACCTGTCTGTCTACAGGGAACCGTACCACGATATCCGGTTCAACTTGATGGCTGTCGTGCCCGATAAATGCCAACTATACGAACACAAGCTGAGCACGCTGAAGACAAACAGACATATTGTCCTCGAGGCTCTGCAACAGGTAAACAGGGGGACATAACTCACTGTAATTCCGCTGAATAGATGCCATTAGTCTTTTGTTTTCTTCGTTATGTTAAGGCTATGAATTGGGTCGTGTATGAGATATACCTATGAGATATACCGTGTCACTGATTATTTGGCTGAAATTGATTCCGAAAAATGACAATTACCGGACACAGACAAAAGTTAGTTGTGCTTAATTTTGATACGTTTCCTTCCCATTTACATCCAACGATAATGTCCGTTCATGATCGCAATACACCCACGCTTGTCTTGAAGTAGTCATTTGTTTGTTTTACAGTGGAACCTCTTTAAATCGGACACCCTGGGAGCCTCTGTATTTCAAAAATAATATGTCAAAGGTTGACAAAATTCAGGGCACACATAGAATTGAATTTCAGATGTAGTCCTGAAATTGTTTATCAACTTTCAACATCATTTACAAATATTCAAAATCATATGCAGTAATAAAGATAGAAATTCTCATACACTGGCCCAACATTGTTTAGTACTGCTAATATAATTTTAGTTTCATAATGCATATAATTTTGTGTTGTTTTTAGCTCACCTGAGCAAAGCTCATGTGAGCTATTGTTATGGCAAAGTGTCCGTCGTCCGTCGTCCGTCCGTCCGTCCGTGAACATTTTCAATCATCTTCTTCTCCCGAACTGCTGAGCCGATATTGGTTAAACTTCACAGGGATGATATATGGGTGATGCCATTTCAGATTTGTTAAAATGGAGGTCATCGACAATCCAAGATGGCCGCCATGGAAAAGTAGGTCAAATTCTTAAAAAATCTTCTTCTCACGAACCGCCAGGCCGATTTCGACGATACTTGGTATGAATGATCGATAGTTAGCGCTGTTTCAGATTTGTTCATATGGTGGCCCGTGGGTCAAAAATGGGCGTCGCCCGAGGGGTCAAATAGGGTCAAATTTTATTTTTAACCGAATATAGTCATGTAAATATCAAATCGAAGGTATGACGAGACAATAACTCTGGAATTTTATTTTTGTCTAAAATCCGTATGATTACGTCATCCAAGATGGCCACCGATAGTTCAAATGGTCATTCTTTTACTAAAGATTTCAAACGTCTTTTTCTTGTAAACTGCTTGGCCAAACTTAACTGTAATGGTCTGTGGTTGAAGCCTGTTCATTTTTGTTAAAATGAAGGTCATCACCAAATCCAAGATGGCCACCGTTGAGAAGTAGGTCAAATTCTTAAAAAATCTTCTTCTCACGAACCGCCAGGCCGATTTCGACGATACTGGGTATGAATGATCGATAGTTAGCGCTGTTTCAGATTTGTTCATATGGTGGCCCCTGGGTCAAAAATGGGCGTCGCCCGAGGGGTCAAATAGGGGTAAATTTTATTTTTAACCGAATATAGTTATATAATATATCAAATCGAAGGTATTGACGAGACGATCACTTTTTTGT
>CM055266.1:113916157-113937496 GCA_029237695.1 Conchocele bisecta
CGACGACAAACCACAGAAACTTGTGGAGTCTTTATATATGTAAATGTCAGTGGAGCCTCTCTAAACTGGACTCCCTGCAACCTCCCAGGGTGTCCAGTTTAAAGAGGCTCCACTATAAATGAAGTGTACCGTTTTGGGCTAATAAACAAACAATTATACACTAAACAGAACAAGAGGGCCATGATGGCCCTAATTCGCTCACCTGACTCCATGAACACCAGAGAGAATGTGACATTGAGTTCATGTGTTTTAAAAAAATTGTGCTATTCTTAGATGGCGGTCATCTTGGATTTAAAAGCGATGACTCTCATTTTACCAAATCCGAAAATGCTTCACCCAGGATCTTAACTTCCTATGAAGTTTGGCCAGCATCGGCCATGTGGTTCCTGAGAAAAAGACGTTCAAAATCTTGAATAAATGGACCTTTTGGCGGCCATCATGGATGACATAATCATCGGATTCCGACAAATATTGCACCTGAGTAATCGCCTCATCGATACTTTCAATTTGATATATGGCATGAGCATATTCGGTCAAAAATAAAATTTGACCCCAATTTGACCCCACGGGCCATGCCCATTTTTGACCCCGGGGTCACCATTTTCACAACTTTGAAAGAGCATTGGAAATCGATCATTCCTACCAAGTTTCGTCGAAATCCGGCAATGGGGTTCATAAGAAGAAGATTTTTTTAAGAATTTATGCTATTTTTTAGACGGCGGCCATCTTGGATTAGCGATGACCTCCATTTTAACAAATCTGAAAAGGCTTCACCCATGGACCATAACTGTGAAGTTTGGCTACCATGGGCCAAGCGGTTCATGTGAAGAAGAATTTTGAAATCTCTAATAAAAGAACGACCTTTTGACATTTCGGCGGCCATCTTGGATGACAATACCATCCGATTTCGACAAAAAATGCACCAGAGTGATCGCCTCATTGATACCTTCAATTTGATATATGACATGACCATATTCGGTCAAACATACAATTTTATCACAATTTGACCCTACGGGCCATGCCCATTTTTGACCCCGGGGTCACCATTTTAACAACTTTGAAAGAGCAATGTACATCGATCATTCCAACCAAGTTTTGTCGAAATCCGGTTGGCGGTTCTTGAGAAGAAGATTTTTGAAGAATTTGTGCTATTTTTAGACGGCGGCCATCTGGATTACGTAATGACGTCATTTTAACAATTTTGTAATCCCCCTACCTAAGGACCATGACCATGAAGTTTGGTGTATAGGCCCAATGGTTACCGAGGAGAAGACGTTTGAAAATGTTCACGACGACGACGGACGACGACGACGACACATTGCGTAACAATAGCTCACATGACCTTCGCTCAGGTGAGCTAAAAATACATGTACGGTAATCATAAATTCTACAGAATTTATTGAATTGAGTGAGCAGTCTTATACACACCGTCATGACAGTTGAAGTAACGGACCGAGGTCTATAAATACATTAAATATGTCTAAAAGCACCAATGAATTAAGAAAAAATCGAGTATATGGAGGGGTGTAAAAAAATCCTTTTTTTTTCTTCATTCATTGATGCTTTTAGGCATATTTAATGTATTTATAGATCTCGGTCCGTTACTTCAACCTGTGACCGTCATCAGCAAATGAACTGACAAAGACAAAACTGATAAAATGGCCTTCGCAGTATAATAACACAAGTGTTACATCGTAATAAAAATCATAGCACACTAGTGTAATAAATATGCAAATGAGGCAGCTAGAGAAAACATACTTGGGTGATCAGTATAGATTCAGTTTATGTAGTAGATATAGTCTAACACGTCTGTTGATTTAATATGATCATATAGCTTCGGTATATATTAATTAAAAAATGCAGTTTATTAAATATTATAAATTAATAATACATCATCTTAAAATGTAAATTCTAATTATTTAATGCAAATAACATGGGCCTGTGAGCCACATTTTGACAAACGAGTGTGACAGAATATTTCCCTCCCTGAATTTTAACCCTTAGACCACTACTCACAACAATTGTTGTCTGCTGTTGCATTTATACCTTGCCTTATTTCTCAATAAAAACATGGTTTCACAGCACTTCAAAATCATTTCCAATGGAAATGATTCTGAAGTGTTGTCAAAGCATGTTATAAATTATTCTAAAGTGCTGTCAAAGCATGTTTTTGATGATAAAAATGGGAAATAAACAGCAGACGACAAAAAAAATAAGATAGCGGTTTAAGGGTTAATGTTAAAAGTTGACAAGATTTTCATAGCAAATGCGAAATTCTATTCAAGCATCAAACTTGTACCTTATGGACTAATGGAGTTACAAAGCACAGTTCAGAATCCCTAAAAGTGAGATAATCCATAAACCGCAATGACTAGAGAAAAGTATGAATTTGTTTCAAAAAGTGCAAGACCGATAATTTTTTCCAATGAGAAATCCTGGCAATCCACTGAAAATCATTAAATAAAGAAGTAAAAATTATAGATTCAAATGACTCTATCTCTAAATAAACAAGAGGGCCATGATGGCCCTAATTCGCTCACCTGACTCCATGAACAGCAGAGGAGAATGTGACATTGAGTTCATATGTGTTTTTTAAAACAATTGTGCTATTTTTAGATGGCGGTCATCTTGGATTAAGCGATGACTCTCATTTTACCAAATCTGAAAATGCTTCACCCAAGGATCTTAACTTTCTATGAAGTTTGGCCAGCATCGGCCATGTGGTTCCTGTGAAAAAGACGTCCAAAATCTCAAATAAATGGACCTTTTAGCGGCCATCATGGATGACATAATCATCCGATTCCGACAAATATTGCACCAGAGCAATCGCCTCATCGATACCTTCAATTTGATATATGACATGAGCATATTCGATCAAAAATAAAATTTGACCCCATGGGCCACGCCCATTTTTGACCTCGGGGTCACCATTTTAACACATTTGAAAGAGCATTCTACATCGATCATTTCTACCAAGTTTCGTCGAAATCCGGCTAGCGGTTCATGATTTTTTAAGAATTTGTGCTATTTTTAGACGACGGCCATCTTGGATTAGCGATGACCTTCGTTTTAACAAATCTGAAAAGTCTTCACCCATGGACCATAACTGCGAAGTTTGGCCACCATGGGCCAAGCGGTTCATGTAAGAAGAATTTTGAAATCTCTAATAAAAGAACAACCTTTTGACCTTTCGGCGGCCATCTTGGATGACACGACCATCCAATTTCGAAAATGTACCAGAGTGATCGCCTCTTTGATACCTTCGATTTGATATAGACATGACCATATTCGGTCAAAAATAAAATTTAACCCCTATTTGACCCCACGGGCCACGCCCAATTTTAACAAGGGGGTCACCATTTTAACACCTTTGAAAGAGCATTGTACATCGATCATTCCTACCAAGTTTCGTTGAAATCCGGCTAATGGTTCACGAGAAGAAGATTTTTTAAGAATTTATGCTATTTTTAGACGTCGGCCATCTTGGATTAGCGATGACCTCCATTTTAACAAATTTGAAAAGGCTTCACCCATGGATCATAACTTTTAAGTTTGGCTACCATGGGCCAAGCGGTTCATGTGAAGAAGAATTTTGAAATCTCTGATAAAAGAACGACCTTTTGACCTTTCGGCGGCCATCTTGGATGACATAACCATCCGATTTCGACAAAATAATGCACCAGAGAGATCGCCTCGTTGATACCTTCGATTTGATATATAAACATGACCCATATTTGGTCAAAAATAAAATTTTACCCCAATTTGACCCCACGGGCCACGCCCATTTTTGACCCCGGGGTCACCATTTTAACAACTTTGAAAGAGCATTGTACATCGATCATTTCTACCAAGTTTTGTCGAAATCCGGTTGGCGGTTCTTGAGAAGAAGATTTTTGAAGAATTTGTGCTATTTTTAGACGGCGGTCATCTTGGATTACGTAATGACGTCATTTTAACAATTTTGTAATCCCCCTACCTAAGGACCATGACCATGAAGTTTGGTGACTATAGGCCCAATGGTTACCGAGGAGAAGACGTTTGCAAATGTTTACGGACGACGACGGACGACGACGGATGACGACAGACGACACACATTGCGGTAACAATGTCAATAGCTCACAAGAGCTTCGCTCAGGTGAGCTAAAAACAACTATATGTAGCTGTGACTGGAGAAATGGGGCTTATGGGTTATGCAACCAAGTAGCTCCAAATCAGCCAGCACATCAGCGCACTCTGATCAGGCCCTACCACTGTTTTTGCCATCAGTAAATAAACCACCTATTGTGTTGTCTAACAAAAAGTACATATCCATATCAGACTGCAGCAATGTGCTTGGAGATCAGGATCAAGACTGCCCAGAAATACCATAAGCCCCCATTTCTCAATACAGGACCACAAAATTTCTGCACAACTGGCCACAATGAGAATTACAGTAATGATACTGGTGACTGTGCAGCTGCATGCTTCATTGATGTGGTGACACAACGGCAGACTCTGCAACATGGATAGACCACAGGTGTTTGAACAGATGGTCGGTATGTTGGTGTCATATGGATATTTTGGTGAATTTTGGTAGATTTGGGTGGATTTCTTGGTTTTTGGGAGATTGGGATTTTGAATAGCCATTTCCCGCGATGTCAAAATCCACTACGACATCCCTGTCACGCTATTAATAGATGTCAGGCAATGAGCGTCGCGATGTAAAGAGGTTTACATGTCTATGTAAGGACGTGTAACCAAATTTCCCCTGCTTTGAGAGCTCAACCACCTATCCTAAAATATTTGACATTTTTCAGACGATATAAAATTGTTTGACTTGCATTGGTGGTTCCAGTCCATTACATTAATCTAAATAAACAATTTGGGACTGGTTTTATTGTTATCGGTTAACAAATAATGGCTTATTGGTTAAAAACGTACGAGGGTAGAAGCTCCATTTCTCACCTTGTAAATTTGTACTTA
Organism: Conchocele bisecta; assembly: GCA_029237695.1. Lineage (NCBI taxonomy): Eukaryota > Metazoa > Mollusca > Bivalvia > Lucinida > Thyasiridae > Conchocele > Conchocele bisecta. Next base: position 113,921,120 of record CM055266.1, read on the forward strand.
TACGTGTAACTTGCGGGAGGTGATGTAAATTGTATGTTGGTAACAATGCACCCAAACCACCAGATATATACCAAAATAACCCATAAAACACCGTAATATTACAGTAACCTTCTTCAAGAACCTGTGGGACAGACAGGTAGGAATATGTTGAGGTATACTGTATGTATGTACAAGTCAAGCACAGGTACATGTACATTATATGCCATTCTACATGATGTACAATAAAAACATAGTACATAACACTGTAACACAGATTGAAAATAATTCTGTATTTGATCATTTTAATTTGAGTATGATTTACATATTTTCATACAAGGTAGCTCCGCCCATAAATTTGCTTTTGAATTTACCCATGGCTGGACACTGTCAAACCTTATATTTATTGAGAAAAAAATACAAAACAACAGAAGATGGTAATTTTCGTTTCCCATATTCTAAGAGCTAAAACGGAAACAACAGGGGCCCGTTTCACTAAACTTCTTACGATAAGAAATTATCGTACGAACTTCCTAGGCGCATTTTACCGTTTCACTAACGTCAATTTCGTGCGAACTTTCTTGCGAAGTTCGTAACTTTCCTCGTAAGTCTGCGATAGGTATTGGGCTGTCGTACGAAGATTTTTTAGCGCAAGTGTCACGGCCGCCATACATGTATTTCATGAATAACATCGCCATCAAATCGGCCGTGCATATTTCGCCATATAGGTTTCGCCCTATACTTCCGTCTGTCTGTCTGTCCGTTTATTTTTGGCATTACTTAGTAATACATTACCCTCACTACTGATCGTACGTCCGTGTTTGTCTGTTTATTTTGTTTTTTAAGTGTTGGTCTGTCCATCTGTCTGTTTGTGTGTTTATTTTTTGGAAGTTTTTGTAAGTTTCTCAAAATCACTTATAGGGGCCCTAATGCGTAGACAGACCGGATTATCTAGCTTTAGCTGCTTATCAGTTAGCCAGCAAATGCAACCCAGATATAACGTGGCTTATAGAGTAGTGACTCACTATACTTGTAGCTGATGATCAGTTAGTGCAGCATAGTTTGGCAGCAGATATAACGTGGCTTATATAATAGTGAACTCACAATACCTGTACCAGTCTTGTCCTTTAGGCCAGTCATTATGCCCAAAGCCTTATATAAAGTGGCTTTTATATTAGTGGACTCGCATATTGTACCTGTTGATAAGTTAGCAGCAAATTGCAGCCTTTATATAACGTGGCTTTATATATAAGTAGGGTTGAATCACTATACTTGGTTACTGGATGAATCGTGTCAGCAGTCAGCCTTATTATTAACGTGCTTCTATAATTAGTGATCGGCCCATTACTTGTACTGTTGATAAGTTGTCAGCAAATGCAGCCATATACGTGGCTTATATATAGTGACTCGCCATACTTTGTACCTGTTGATAGTTAGCAGCAAATGCAGCCTTATAACGTGCTTATATAATAGTGACTCGCTATACATGTACCTGCTGATCAGTTAGGCCAGCAAATGCAGCCTTATATAACGTGGCTTATATAATAGTGACTCGCTATAACTTGTACCTGCTGACCTGTTACTCTAGTTAGCCAGCAAATGCATGCATTATATAACTGGCTTATATAATAGTGACTCGTATACTTGTACCTGCTGATCAGTTAGGCCAGCAAATGCAGCCTTATATAACGTGGCTTATATAATAGTGACTCGCTATACCTGTACCTGCTGATCAGCTAAGGCCATCATATGCAGCCTTATATAACGTGGCTTATATAAATAGTGACTCGGTATACTTGTACCTGCTGATAAGTTAGGCCAGCAAATGCAGCCTTATATAAACGTGGCTTATAATAATAGTGACTCGCTAGTACTTGTACCTGCTGATAAGTTAGGCCAGCAAATGCAGCCTTATATAACTGCTTATATAATAGTGACTCTTCTATACCTGTACCTGCTGATCAGCTAGACCAGCATATGCAGCCTTATATAACGTCATATAATAGTGACTCGCTATACTTGTACCTGCTGATAAGTTAGGCCAGCAAATGCAGCCTTATATAACGTGGCTTATATAATAGTGACTCGCTATACCTGTACCTGCTGATCAGTTAGGCCAGCAAAGCAGCCTTATATAACGTGGCTTATATAATAGTGACTCGGTATACTTGTACCTGCTGATCAGTTAGGCCAGCAAATACAGCCTTATATAACGTGGCTTATATAGTACTCGCGAATATGTACTGCGAATCAGCTAGGTCCAGCATGCAGCCTATATAACTGGCTTATATAATTGTGAAGCGCTATACCTGTACCTGCTGATCAGCTAGACCAGCATATCTGCTTATATTGACCGTGCTTATGTATAGGTGACTCGCTTATACTGTAGGCACCTTGCTGATCAGCTAACCAGCATGCCAGCCTTGACCTCTTAACGTGGCTATATTAATAGTTGACCTCGCTACCTGTAACTGCTATCAGTTAGGCCAGCAAATAGCAGCCTTATATAACGTGGCTTATATAATAGTGACGCGCTATACTTGTAACTCCTTGCTGATCCAGTAGGCACCATTATGCCAGCCTTATAATAACTGTGGCTGATCAGTTAGGCCAGCATATTGCAGCCTATATTAACGTGCTTATTATACCATAGTGACTCGCTATCCCCTGTACCTGCCTTGTTCAGCCTTAGCCCAGCAAATAGCAGCCTTATATAACCGTGGCTTATATAAGTGACTCGCTATACCTGTACCTGCTGATCAGTTAGCCAGCAAATGCAGCCTTATATAACGTGGCTTATATATAGTGACTCCGCTATACCTGTACCTGCTGATCAGTTAGGCCAGCAAATGCAGCCTTATATAACGTGGCTTATATAATAGTGACTCGCTATACCTGTACCTGCTGCCTCAGTTAGGCCAGCAAATGCAGCCTTATATAACGTGGCTTATATATAGTGACTCGCTATACTGTTACTGCTGATCAGTTAGGCCAGCATATGCAGCCTATATAACGTGGCTTATATAATAGTGACTCGGCTATACCTGTACCTGCTGATCAGTTAGGCCAGCAAATGCAGCCTTATAACGTGGCTATATAATAGTGACTCGCTATACCTGTACCTGCTGATCAGTTAGGCCAGCATATGCAGCCTTATATAACTGGAGCTTATGGAGTAGTTAAACTCATTATAATTTTACCTTCTGATCAGTTAGCCAGCAAATGCAGCCTGATATAATCTAATGTGGTTTAAGGAGGTGTAATTGTAGTGTGGTGTAGGGGTGAAATGGATGAAAACACGAATCAAATATTTTCAAAAGTAATGTATGTAATGTGTTGTCATATCATTTTTTTGGTTACTGTATACTGTATGGTACATGTGTTGCCATCTCCGCCATCTTTGTATGTACAGCCATCTTACAGTTTCATCACTCGACCGTTTGACACATACAGCAAATAATATGACAGAGAAAGTATTACAATGTGGTGCAATACATTATAGACATATATGACAACATTGTGCTATAAATATTATGCCAGAAAGCTATACAACAGGTTAAGGTCATATAAGGCCTGGCCAACTGGTTCGATCCCGTATTCAACCTGCTGCATTTCGGGGGGTGGGGTGGGGGTCCCAAAATCAGAACGGAATATTTACATCGAAACAAATATATATTCAGCCCTGAAATTAGAACCCGATCTGGTTCCAGGTCCATACCAAACCAAAGCCACTTGGCCCCTTCCCCTAAATGTAATAGAAAATCAGACTTTGTATATAAGTGTGATGAAAACAACCAATAGGACGTTGCACAAACTTGTATTTATGGGTATGTCAAATTATTTGTGGTATGTGTAAAACGCCACAAGATGTATTGCATACACTAAGATGGCCAATACGGCAACTCCATGCCCCATATAGTATACAGTACAAACTAAAGCAAATAAAAATCACATTTGAGATCATCAAAGACTCAAGCACTTGAAACTTTGCAGACATTGGTTACCCTGCGCTGCCTAGCGAAGGGTGAGTTCTACTCCGAGGCTGGCGACATCCACGATGTCTCTAGGAGTTCGGTTTCTCTGTGTATTAATGATGTTGTGTCAGCCATCAATAATCGACTGGACAACATCAGTTTTCCAACTGAGGAATAAGACCTGGCCAACTGTAAAAAAGCCTTTTATTGTGTGGCCAGGATTCCGAACACCCTGGGCGCCGTGGATGGGACAATCAGTGTCAGTCCAATTCACTTTCCTGGTTTTCAACTTGCTGGACTAAGGCAGTTGATTTAACAGCTGTCGTCTGGTTGTCAAAGTCGGACCGGATGTTTACATTCAAAGGGCTTGATGGATTTCCAATACTGAAGAATTCTTAAGAAGTTTGTAACTTAAGAAATTTTGTACGCACATGTTAGTGAAACGCACGTAAGAAGTTCGCAAGAAGTTTGTACGAAAAGTATCGTAGACGTAAGATTGTAGCGTAAGAAGTTTAGTGAAACGGGCCCCAGATGTATATGAGTATTTGCACTTAAACAGGAATGCATGCAAAACACATTGAATACCAGCAAACAAGAACATACACAATGACCAGTGCTCCTTTTCGGTTCTTAGCTCTTTCACCTCTACGCAACTGGAATGGATTTTTATGTAACTTTGCAACCTATTCAATCGTCACAAAATGATTTTCAGACTAGTCCATTTATGAAAAGGGGTGTTTTTGTTCTAAAAAAATCACTTGCATCAAAAAGTGTAGATCCTGATGAGCCGGCTCGTACACCACAGGCCTGTATAGTGGTATTGGCAAATAGTGTACATCCAGATGAGCCGGCTCATGACGAGCCGTCTCATCTGGAGGTACACAATTTACCAATACCACTATACAGGCCTGTGGTGTTGAAAGAGTTAAGGATTTGGGAATGTGGCTTTGAAATTGGTAAGTGTGAAGTGGTTCACAGAAACCCACGACCGACGCCTGGACTGACAAACCAAAACTGTAATGCAAAATCAACATGAAACTCGAATGACAAGGGTGGCAGATTGGAGAAATCTGGCAAAAGTGCCAAGTGTTTCAGAAAAAGAGTGATGGTGAAAAGAACTGTGTCATATAAAGGGCATCATGGCTGTGTGACATTTATGCACAAGTATAATGTACTGAAATATTAAATGAGTTCATCAAGAGATATAGAAGTTATCACAGAATTGAGACACTCCAGCAAACTGCTTAACCCAAACCTTCTACCGGCAAGTGTTTATGCAAAGTTGTGAAGACCTTCTACCGGCAAGTGTTTATGCAAAGTTTGTTGTTTGGAAGGTCACAAGAACAAGGTCATATTAATGGCAGCATGGATATGTGACACTCACTTGTGCACAACTATGCTGATGGATTTTAGTATGTGCAGATCATGATGAGATGGCTCAATACGAGACGGCGCATCAGGATCAGTAGCCGATTTCATCAACATTGCAAAGTATACTTTAGTAGCAAAGTATACTTTGAGGGAGAAATTTTCAATTTTATGATAAATTTATTAATTTTTATTATACTGAATTTATTACATTATCACAGCCAATTTGGCTGTGATAATGTAATAAATTCAGTATAATAATTCTGCATACTTTTAATCATGAAATATATGCATTTGTTAGTTCTATATGAAATAATGCTTTTCGGGAAAAATAAATGATTTCTCCCTCAAAGTATACTTTGCTAGTAAAGTATACTTTGCAATGTTGATGAAATAGGCTACTGCACTGCTTGCATAAACTGCTATAATGGGCTTTCGGATTCAAAGGGTTAAAGCAAGCATTCAAAGGATATAGAAGTTATGATAAAGTTTCATACTACTATAATTGTATCCCATCTTTAATGGATTAATAGTCCAAACAAACAATTGAGCATCATGGCATGGCACTCCATGTATCCGGTAACTGAAGTCACAATATGCAATCGCATAATAAAATAAGTACAAGTGAAATGGCGTAACTCTTAGAATGCTGGAAACGGAAATTGTCGTCTGCTGTTGCTTTACATTTTACTTTCTTTAGCAAACATGTTTTGACAGCCCTTTAAAATAATTTCCATTGGAAATTATTCTAAAGGGCTGTCAAAGCATGTTTCTGACGAGAAAAATAGAAAATAAATAAACAGCAGACGATACAATTTAATCCAGTAGTGTAAGGCTTAAACCCTTCCTACGGCTGTTTGACGGAAATTGCAGTCTACTGTTTTTTCATTTTTGCTTTAATTCTTAACAAAAAATAAAACTGGTTTTGACAGCACATGAGAATTGTCTCCACTGGAGATGATTCTCATGTGCTGTCAAAACCAGGTTTTTGTCGAGAAATCTTGAAAATAAAACATTACCAGCAGAAGACAACATTTAATTCAGCGTAGTAAGGGTTAATATCCCGACAACAGCCAAGTTACTTCGGGATTAGATGGAAATACATGTAGAATCACTACGCTCCTTACTCTTAACAATCACTCGTAAATAATCTGGCTTTTGCTGCAAAATAACATGTTAGAAATTACACAAAATCCAACACAGATGATGCTCAGTTAACCCATTTCATGCTGAGGATACGCCCTTTTGTTTGTGGAAAATCCCAAATATAATCTTCATATGAGCTCAGAAGTATAATAACATGTGCTTTGGTAAATGATGTTGGCAAATCGTTTATGAAGGTTCTAATATTCAGCTAAGGTCGTGTAAGGCCGGGCAAACTGGTTCGATCCCGTTTTAAAACCTGTGGTCAAACCTTTTTCATCATACATGCACAAAGTTTAGAGAAAGTGACCCTCTTGCTACCTGGATAGGTTTTCATGTGTTTTGTACACATCTTACACCTGCCACAGATAATGTAGTTCTCATGTTATGCCAGGGCATGTGCTAATAAAACAGTGAGTATATTCTCCAAATACTTAACCCTTTCAACACTACAGACCTCTAGAGTCGAGTCTGCAAACAGTGTGGATCCAGATCAGCCGGCTCGTAACGAGCCGTCTCATCAGGATCTGCACTTTTTGCTAGTAATGTTAATATTTTGTTTTAGAAAAAAAAAAGAACAACCCTTTTTATCAATGGATTAGTCTAAAAATCATTTTGTGATGATTGGATTGGTCAGAAAAATAACATATCAAAATGCATTCCAGTTATTTAGGGTTGAAAGGGTTAATGGAAATCAAGTTTGATTTGTAATAGCCTCGAGCATGAGAATGGAGTATGTGCTCAGAAGCTTTATAAGCACAGGCTCAGATGGGATATGTTGTGCTGTCACAAAAGCAACGATGTGCATGAGAACAAAATGAATAAGCCTATATCTGATTATGACAGCCTTTACTATCGATTATTTCCACAAATCAAATTTACAGGTACCCAGGGCTCCAGATAAGGAATTAGTAATTGAGTATTTTCACTCCATCATTTCTGAAGCAATTGGGCATTTCAAAATTGTAATTGGGTAAAATACTGTTTACACATCAACAGACAGCAATTATTGAATAGTTTGCTTCAAAATAAAAACATGTCTTGGCATTTCATTAGAATTGTCCCATGTTTTCATGGAAAATAAGAAAAATATGCTATATTTGTGATCTGTTTATGGTTTTGTGCAGCATGATAAATGTACCACAACATAATTGTAATTGCTTTTTGATACTCGCTACTTCTGATTTCAATTGGGTTTTTTGGCAATTTTGATTGGGTATTTAAGCAAATACGCAGCTTATCTGGAGCACTCGGTACCATTAACTCTTTCAAAACTACAGACCTCTATATCGCAGTGCAAACAAACAGTGTAGTTGCTGATGACCCGGTTACGTTTTGCAAGTAATTTTCATATTTTGTAGAACCCCACCCAATTTTAATAAATGGACTAGTCTGAAAATTATTTAGTAGCAATTGGATTGGTCGGAAAACTAACATATCAAAATCCATTCCAGTTATTTAGGGGTGAAAGGGTTAAAATTGGTTTCAGACATTTAAAATTTAAACAAATGAAAAGGCTGGTGCTAACAACAGATGTAGGCTTGTATTAAACATACGGTACATAAACCTTGGAACAGCGAAGCTTTCATACATGCATACCTTTGGTGATCCTAGCAGCTTAAAAGATACAAGCAACACATGTACTGTCTGTTTCACTAAAGCTGCCAAAATTTTACGGCTATATAAACAATTCAAAAACAATATTTTTTTGGATAATATTAAATTAAAGGAAAATTTAAGAATGAGCCTTCTTTTTATTTCGTGAAATTTGGTTAAATATTGATTTTAGTGTGAAAAACAATTTCCCCATGTTAAATCCCCATAGACATCTTCACTCTGTGAAGGGTATGGAGAAGGAAGACACGTGAATAGGGCAGTACAAGAGGCAGAAATAATTATTTTTTCAATATTTTCTTACAAATACATGAAATATAATGGTGATTTACATCCATCGGTTCTATAGAGCAGCAATGGTTTACACCACTCTGCTTCTAACATATGTGGAAATGATGTCAGCAACGTCAGACAGAGCTCCAGATAAGGTGTGTATTGGCGTATTTTACGCAATTATTTTAGGTGAATATGCATTGATTATCAAAAGTGGGAGTACAAAATACACACAGCAATGAGAAAATACGCATTAATTTTCAAATTGAGTAGTGAAAATTCTGTCATAAATTTGAAAATTCACTTATTTGAGCTGCAGTGTTTGCTTTTTGCAGCTCAAATAAGTGAATGTTTAAATTTGTTATATTTTTTTATCATTTGTTCTCTATTTAGTAATGAAGAAAATCAATAATCCATTTGTAAAAGTAAAATACACAATGATTTTGAAATCAGGGGGTATAGTACGCTTTAGACCCAACGCTTATCTGGAGCTGAACGTCAGAAGGACATGTTTCCTTGACATTTCCAAGACACACCCTCTGAATCTAAAGACAGTCACCTTAATTATGGCTCACTTCCAGAAATTAATTTGCACAAGTATTGTGCATATTTACACTTGATAAAATGTATTGCTTCTGTAGCCTATTTCATCAAACTTGCAAAGTATACTTATCTAGCAAAGTACACTTTGTGGGAGAAATTTTCAATTTAAAGATAAATTTATTAATTTTTATTATACTAAATTTATTACATTATCACAGCCATTTTGGCTGTGATAATGTTATAAATTCATAATATTAATACATATTTTTAATCATAAAATATATGCAGTCGTTAGTTCTATATAAACAAGAGTTGTCAGAAGACAACGAAGCTCGCCTGTTGGCAGCCTTCACTCAAACTTGGCACAGTTGCATAAAAAAACATGAATATTATATAACTTGACCTTGGGTTAAGGGGCGTGCGGTGGACCTTGACATTGGGGTCAGTGGTGCAAGGTGGGTCGTGGGTTTGCTATAGCATAATATAGCATACTAAGATGAATGCATGTATGAAATATCAATGTGCTCCCTGAAAACAGAAGTAAAATAAAATTTAACCCAACGTTAAGTATGAATGCACTAAGTTGGTGATTTTCTACAGCATGATAGCTATTCACATGAGGAATGCATGTATAAATGTGTCTAAGCTTGTGTCCTTCACCTTGGGGAAAGAGGTGGGGGTGGGTCATGGATTTGCTGTAGCACAATAGAGGATCATCACATGAATGCATGTATGAAATATCAAAGCGTTCCCTGTAAAGAAACAGAAGTTACACAACATTTACCCCAACGGTTAAGTTTTATGAACATGCTAAGTTTGTGACCTTGACCTTGGGGTAAGGGTTGGGTCGTGGGTTATGGATTTGCTACAGCATGCTAGAGGGTCATCTGAGGAATGCATGTATGAAATATCAAGGCGTTCCATGAAAGGAAACAGATGTTATAAGACATTTACCCCAACATTAAGTTTATGAATGTGTTATGTTTGTGACCTTGACCTTGGGGAAAGGGGTGGGGGTTGGGTCATGGATTTGCTATAGCACGATAGAGTATCATCAGATGAACGCATGTATGAAATATCAAAGTGTTCCCTGTAAATAAACAGAAGTTACACAACATTTACCCCAATGTTAAGTTTATAAACATGCTAAGTTGTGACCTTGACCTTGGCGTAAGGGTTGGGTGGTTGGTTGCGGATTTGCTACAGCATGATAGAGGGTCATCTGAGGAATGCATGTATGAAATATAAAGGCGTTCCATGAAAGGAAACAGATGTTATAAGACATTTACTCCAAAGTTAAGTTTATGAATGTGCTAAGTTTGTGACCTTGACCTTGACCTTGGGATAAGGGGTGGCCGGTGGGTCATGGATTTGCGATAGCACGATAGGGTATCATCAGATGAATGCATGTGGGGTAAGGGTTGGGTGGTGAGTCGTGGATTTGCTACAGCATGCTAGAGGGTCATCTGAGGAATACATGTATGAATAATCAAGGCGTTCCATGAAAGAAAACAGATGTTATAAGACATTTACCCCAACATTAAGTTTATGAATGTGCTAAGTTTGTGACCTTGACCTTGGGGTAAGGGATGGGCGGTGGGTCATGGATTTGCTATAGCACGATAGAGTATCATCAGATGAATCCATGTATGAAATATGAAGGCGTTCCCTGTAAATAAACAGAAGTTACACAACATTTACCCCAACATTAAGTTTATGAACATGCCAAGTTTGTGACCTTGACCTTGGGGTAAGGGTTGGGTGGTGGATCGTGGATTTGCTACAGCATGATAGAGGGTCATCTGAGGAATGCATGTATGAAATATCAAGGCGTTCCATGAAAGGAAACAGATGTTATAAGAAAATTACACCAACGTTAAGTTTATGAATGTGCTAAGGTTGTGACCTTGACCTTGAGGTAAAGGTTGGGTGGTGGGTCATGCATTTGCTACAGCATGATAGAGGGTCGTCTGAGGAATGCATGTATGAAACTAGGTTGGTCAGTAAACGAGGCTTACAGAATAACCCCCGCGTGGGCCCAGGTACCCCTAAAATATGTAAAAATATCCAAGTGTGTGGGCTTGTGACCTTGACTCTGGGCTTAGCGGAGCGGCATGAACGTGAATTTGCCACAGGGTGGTAGAGGTCCATTGGAGCAATGCGTGTGTGAAATGTGAAGCAGATCCGAGCAAGGAAATAGAAGTTATAATTTCTCTGATGTTAAATTTTGTAAAGAGACTAAGTATGTGACCTTGACCTCGAAATCAGCGGGAATTTGTCACAGCATGATAGGAGAGCCTAAGAGGAATGCATGCATCAAATATTAAGAATGTTCAATGAAAGAAATAGAAGTTATAACATATTTCTCTGATGTTAAGTTTTGTACAGAGACTAAGTATGTGACCTTGACCTTGGGATCAGCGGGGGTTGGACGGTCGTAGATTTGTCACAGAATATAGTACAACCCTAGAGGAATGCACAAGTGAAATAATAAGAATTTTCAATGAAGGAAATAGAAGTTATGACTTATTTCTCTGATGTTAAGTTTTGTAAAGAAACTAAGTATTTGACCTTGACATTGGGATCAGCGGGGGTTGGACGGTCGTGGATTTGGCACAGCATAGTAGTAGAGCCTTACAGGAATGCATGTGTGAAATATTAAGCATTTTAGATGAAAGAAATAAAAGTTGTAACAATATTTCTCTGATGTCAAGTTTTGTAAAGAGACTAAGTATTTGACCTTGACTTTGGGATCAGCAGGGGTTGGACGGTCGTGGATTTGGCACAGCATGGTAGGAGAGCCTTACAGGAATGCATGTGTGAAATATTAAGCATTTTAGATAAAGGAAATAGAAGTTATAACAATATTTCTCTGATGTTAAGTTTTGTAAAGAGATTAAGTATTTGACCTTGACCTTGGGATCTGCGGGGGTTGGACGGTCGTGGATTTGGCACTGCATGGTAGTAGAGCCTTACAGGAATGCATGTGTGAAATATTAAGCATTTTAGATGAAGGAAATAGAAGTTATAACAATATTTCTCTGATGTTAAGTTTTGTAAAGAGACTAAGTATTTGACCTTGACCTTGGGATCAGCGGGGGTTGGACGGTCATGGATTTGGCACAGCATGGTAGTAGAGCCTTACAGGAATGCATGTGTGAAATATTAAACATTTTAGATGAAGGAAATAGAAGTTATAACAATATTTCTCTGATGTTAAGTTTTACGGACGGACGTCCGGACGGACGGGACGGACGGACGCACGGACGGACGCACGGACAACCTGACTCCAGTATACCCCCGCACAACTCGTTGCGGGGGGTATAATAACAAGGTGTTCCATGAAAGGAAACAGAAGTTATAAGACATTTACCCCAACGCTAAGTTTGTGAATGTGCTAAGTTTGTGACCTTGACCCTGGACTAAGGGTTGGGTGGTGGGTCATGGATTTGCTACAGCATGATAGAGGGTCATCTGAGGAATGCATGTATGAAATATCAAGGCGTTCAATGAAAGGAAACAGATGTTATAAGAAATTTACCCAACGTTAAGTTTATGAATGTGCTAAGTTTGTGACCTTGACCTTGGGGTAAGGGTTGGGTGGTGGGTCATGGATTTGCTATAGCATGATAGAGGGTCATCTGAGGAATACATGTATGAAATGACATTTAAGACATTTACCCCAACTTTAAGTTTGTGGCCGACGCCTCCACCGCTGCCGCCGCCGCCGGGGGTATGCCATAAGCTCTTCTGCACTTTGTGCAGGCGAGCTAAAAATGCATTTCGGGAAAAGTAAATGATTTCTCCCTCAAAGTATACTTCGCTAGATAAGTATACTTTGCAATTTTGATGAAATAGGCTACTGGTTAGTAATTAGGTCCCGCAGCTAAACAAACTTGGTTCACTATGATCACACGTTTAGTAGATGGACCCCACCGCTTGTGCTTGACAACATGGTTAAGTAAACAGTATATGTAATACGTGTACAAGACAATTATTAGGTGTTTTCTAACAATCAATAACACAACAATGCTTTACTGTAAAATCTTGACAACTCAAAACTGGTAATAAAATAAACAAACATCCAAATTCAAATAGCTGTAAATGTGTTGTATACCGTCAATAGAAAGTTAAAATGATGTTTCTAAACTAAGCAACATTTACTGACATTTATAATCAGATACAGTAAAACTGAAAATATAACTGTATTACATGACTGTACATGAACATGCAAATCATTAAAACTAATCAATCAGTATGGGGAATGTTTCATGCAATACAATTTACCAGCAATGTATTGTCATTCATTAACCCTCACTACGCGGGAGACGAAAATTGTCGTCTGCCGTTTTTCATTTTTGCCTTAATTCTTAAACAAAAAACCTGTTTTGACAGCACATGAGAATCGTCTCCAGCAGAGACGATCCTCATGCGCTGCCAAAACAGGTTTTTGTAGAGAAATATTGAAAATAAAACATTTCCAGCAGACGACAAAATTTAATTCAGCGTAGTAAGGGTTGAAGTCATGTAAAATTGCTTTAGAATTGTCAATAATTGAATTAATTGACACCAGTAACACCGTTGAAGTGGGTCAGTGGACCACTGACCTCTTCAATTTCATTCCAATTGGATTATGTGTGTGTGTGTTTGCAAATGCATGCGTGCGTGGGTGTCAGCCTCGACAAAGTCTTAATTTTCTACTCGTCCGGATTGGATTTCAACTCCTACATGCCTATATGTTTTAATTGGTTATATACCGCACTGTCTTTTCACATTGCCACTCGTCCAGATTGAAAATTCACTTGCCAATACAAGCGGACAAGTGGATTTGTCGAGGCCTGGTGCGTGTGTGCAGTGTGTGTGTGTGCAGTGTGCGTGTGTGCAGTGGCGCAGTCAAGGGGTGCGAACACATTTCCTAGGAAATTTTGTCAACCTTCGACATAATTTACAGAAAGTATCACAGTTTCTGTAAATATTGTTCATGAAAGATAGTACATCTTCTTAGGTACATAATAACATGGCTCGTATCATATTGTGTGATGACCAAGTTGAAGCTAAACTTTCTCACGGAAACTCTGAAGCAACTACAGCTAGGAGACAGTGTCATTGGCAGGAATATTACATTATTCTCTGAGGTATCTCTGCTTTATCACATCGACATTTACATACCATAACAACCCTACATATGTGGACACAATTTATTATGGGAAACACACACACATTTATGGTTTCCCACAATAAAGTGTCCCAATATTTACGGTCAGTATGCAGGCGGATACATACTCTTAATTAATCAATTGTCCAGATTGGATTTCAACTTACATAATATGTTTTAATGTTTATATCACAGTTTCGCTTCCAAGTAACACTCTGTAGCAAATACTAATTTGAATTTGGCTATGGTTGTACCGATTTATCACAACAATAATGTATTCAGATATAAATAGGGGTTTTCCAATACAAATTGTATCCGAAAACAAATGGTGTACAAATATTTAGAGTTATTATGGTTCATTAAGTATTAGAGTTATTAAGTAGTTCAGGGATTCCGCTGGCGATCGCCACTTTCGCCAGTGGCGATAAAAATAAACAATTGGCGATAAAAAATTACAATTTTCCCCAGCGGAATCCCTGGTAGTTGTATAAACTACTCCTGTTGTTACAAACTGCTTGTTGACCTAGAAACTGTAAATCATAGTGGACCTAGATAGCATGAGCAACAGGCAAACATTGTCCACCATGATGAACCTACATGACAAGCCTACATCTATATTGGGTCACCACTCTGTGTGTTCAGTGTGTAATGGCTCACTACCATGCACAGCAACATGCAGACAAGCCAATGTAAGTACTATACCAGGGGTCGACACTCGCAGTGTACCGGGATTCTGCGGATCCCTGTTTTGATTGAGGAATCCCTGAACTTTCAAGAAAATACCATTCAACATATGTAAAAATCGGGATGGCCATGCTGCGGAATTCCCGGCCCACAAGTTAACCCTTACTATGCTGAATTAAATTCTGTCGTCTGCTGGAAATGTTTTATTTTCAATATTTCTCGACAAAAACCTGGTTTTGACAGCACATGAGAATCGGCTCCAGTGGAGACGATTCTCATGTGCTGTCAAAACCAGTTTTTTGTTAAGAATAAAAGCAAAAATGAAAAACAGCAGACGGCAATTTCTGTCAACAGCGTAGGAAGGGTCAAGTGTTAAACCATGCTATACCATATACCACTTCCACCAATGCAATGGAATGGAATGATGATTCACTCAGTGGAGTTGAAATAAAATTACGGACTCATGAAAGCCAGTCCATGAGAAATGGCAGGACATGATATTTGCTTTCAGCCAATACTGTAATAACCCGAAGTATTCGGACAACATTGTATCCAAATACATTGTTGTTGGATAAACCAGTACAATAATAATAACCATAGCTATTGGGACACTCTTCATTGTGAGAAACCATAGATTTATAAGCATTTACTAGAATAATTGTGTCTGAATATTTAGGGCCATTATGGTACTCAAAGTAGCAGGGTTTTAACAGGAAAATAAAGTAGTAGGAAATCATTTCCTTTATATTAGTGTTAATAGAGCTATTTACTGTATTTGGCACGTTGAAATTGACTGGTCAGTGTCATAATCTCAGCCATTTTTCTGTGTTTTTTAAGGACAAATACCCAAAAGATGAAATTTCTATAGTGAGATCGGAGAATTCATCTCAAATATTAAAATACAAAACTCACCAGATTTTTTCCTCCACATTCAATAATAATTTGCAATTAAAAAGAAGTAAAATGCAAAAAAACAAGAGGGCCATGATGGCCCTAATTCGCTCACCTGACTCCATGAACACCAGAGGAGAATGTGACATTGAGTTCATGTGTTTTTAAAACAAGAGGCCCAAATGGGCCTGTATCGCTCACCTAAAAGCCTCCATAGTGGTCATCTTGATTTCACAAAGACTCTTCACTTACAACTTCAAATGTTCCACAGAATTTGTTGGTACCTTCTGATCTAACATATATTGCGAATGTGCATGTGATTTACTGCTATACCTTCGATTTGTTATATAAAATGACCATATTCGGTCAAAAATAAAATTTGACCCCTATTTGACCCCTCGGGCCATGCCCATTTTTGACCCAGGGACCACCATATGAACAAATCTGAAACAGCGGTAACTATCAATCATTCTTACCAAGTTTCGTCGATATCGGCCTGGAGGTTTGTGAGAAGAAGATTTTTTGACAATTTGACCTACTTCTCAACGGCGGCCATCTTGGATTTGGTGATGACCTCCATTTTAACAAAAATGAACAGGCTTCACCCACAGACCATTACAGTTAAGTTTGGCCAATATCGGCCAAGCAGTTCACAAGAAAAAGACGTTTGAAATCTTTAGTAAAAGAATGACCTTTTGAACTATCAGTGGCCATCTTGGATGACGTAATCATCTGATTTAGACAAAAAAGTGATCG